>JAUEKW010000017.1:555510-571775 GCA_032274785.1 Ajuga reptans
GTATTGCAAAGTTAACTAAATTCAAACTCTACTCATGACACACATAACAGAATTTCGATATCAACATATACGATATTTAAATTAGGACGTCTAAAACTCATGGCACTATCATCTTTGTGGTCGTCCTATAGTACTAAGAATGTAGTTAGAAGAATACCAGCAACTCCTAACATTTTACTAAACCTAAAGCAATCAACCACATTCTGTATAATGCTATTCATTTTAATACTATTTAACAAAAGATATCTTGATAAAGTAAACACGTGACTTTGCTTTTAGACTTTCTTTGATCAATGAGATGGACTTTAGATTTCTCACTTTTATTGTCGTGATCGATTTTAGTTTCAATATGTTGTTTTTCTTGTGGTATTTGGTCCATTGTCTCATACAATATTGCAAGTATAAAGTGTTTTCTTAGTCATGCCATCAACATTAATTAATACCTCTGTTGAGAAAATTCCCGACTGGTAATCAGGAATTTATAGAGACGACCCAAAGCATAAAACTAGTTTTTGGATCCCAATAACAATCTTCTATTTCCAAAATTAAATACACAAGTTCAAAACTCTTACTATCACCTTTGCATCAAAGAGAAAGTGTCATATTTCAATCAATCATAAATGTAAACAGGAACTCATAACAACAATTCGGCAATGTCTCCAATTTAGAGATATACCTCATAGTGGGTTGCATCGGTGGAGAAAATTGGACTGATGCTACAAAGGAGTATTACAAAGCCGAGAAAGAAAGAGTACAGGATCGCTGCGGAGAGCGGCGGACATGAGAGGCAAAAATGCTAGAGAAGGCGGAGAGCGGCGGAGATCTCATTCAGAAACTGTAAATCTCATTCCATTGCCTCTGTAAAATGATTTGCAATTTCTGGGAACAAATGCCGATAATAGTTAGAATTCTATGCCTTGGTAATCTAAGTCTAATTACGAAAAGGAGAAAACTGGATACAAATCTTAATTTTCTGAGAAGGTGCACGAAATGAAGACTTGGTAGCATGAGCATATAAAGAGAACTGAATTATATCAAATTAGCTAAAATACTCACCTTGACCATGCATTCTAGTCCCGAGGTTTAGCATTATATTCCACGGTTTCTGTTGGATTTTGAGAGAGACACTATGTTACTAGTGAAATGAAATCTCTAATTGCCAAAAGAGTAAAGATCTAGCAATGCATCTCCTTCACTAGTGAGAAGTCCAAACCACAAAAAAGAACTAGTATGCATCTTCACAAGTGAATATATTTTGTTGTAGTGTATGAGCAACTGCAGTATGTAACATGTATATCATAGTTGTTCAGGCTTTATAGAAAAATCAGAAACCTTGTAAATGGATTATATAATATGTTTCTCGTCATTATTCCTTCCTTTTTTTCTCAAAAAAAATCAGGGATAATATTGAAAAAAAACAGATAAATCAAGTTCAAGGCAAGAATAAGAATTGAATCATGGATATATACAAAGAGGGACAAGTTAACAAACACATAACATGCAAACACAAAACTTAGCATAGCTTCATAAGCACATATTTAACAACAAACTATATCATTGTATGCTACAGAATATGCTTGTAACAATCAGGAATCCGGAGAATTCATGGCTTCAACACAAAATCGGAACGGTGAAAATGTTCTGATTTGGCAGGGAAAAATGCATTCCTAATAGCAAAAAAAATAATGAAAAAAGAAACCTAATTTAAAATGAATACGCCAGAGAAATAGATAATCACAGCCAGCTAATGATATATAGCATTGTAATCTGGCAGAAAAGAGAAAAAATGGGGCTTAGGTGTGCGAATAGGGTGGCTGAGGAGTCAATTAAGGCTTCGTTTTGGCCGGGGTTGAGAGAGACTATGTTCTTCCCCTATTCAACCCCGGATTGAAAAATTAAATATTGAAAATCCTAAATATAGAGTTAAGATCCTTCTACCAAGCACATATTGAAGGCTTAAAGATGCGAACAATCAGTGAAGATGGTGATGAAACCATGGATCGGAGATTATACCGGTTGAAATAATTGGTGATATCTACACTTCTGTGTGTCTGAATCGAGAGAGAGAGAGAGGCGCGAGCTTCTGCGTTAACGGAGTGAGAGAGAGAAAACAGAAAGTGAGAGAGGGAGAGGAGAGAGAGTTAGCAAGAGACGAGAGAGGGGAATTGGGGAAATTTTGAAATTATGGCCTCTTTAGAAAAAAATAAATAAATAATTACTGAAACTATCTCAATGGTCATTAGTAATTTAATAGTGTCCCAATAGCAACTTTTGAAGTCACTTATCAAAATTCTCATAAAAATAAGTGTCTCCATAGGTGATTTTTGTTGTAGTGGGTAATATGGTCTAATAATGTGGTGTGTAAAGAAATAAAAAAGAATTTTGTAAGTCTATGGTTGTCTAGAAAGCAATTGTGGTGTGGAGAGATATTTTTGTAGTGTGTATAGAATTTCTCAAAATTATATTTTAAAAAACTCTTTAAACAACTTATGGAAGTTTCTAAAATATTCAAAATAAACTTAGTCAAACAAAATATTGTGTGATTGAAGCTCAAAATAAACTTAGGCTATGTTTGATTTGGGTTACCCCAGCCGATTGACGTTGGGGGTAACATGGTGAGGTTTGACATGGGTAAGGTTGGGAGCATTATTTGGTTGAGATATATTGGCAGTTGCGTGTTTTTTTTAACTTTCTCTCACCTTTGCAATTGAAAAGACATGTTTCTTTCTCTTCTCTCTTTATTTATCCCAGATAATAGTACCTCAGTCATTCCCAACCATAATCAAACATAGTCTTAGTCAAACAGAATATTGTGAGATTGAAGCAAATCATCATGAACCAAAATGTATCAAATCTTCTCCCTCGCTTTTAATTTTCCCTCCTTCCGTCCCTCGGCCCCAAAAAAGAAGAGGGAAAAACAAGTCCTCCCGCGCACCACCCCTTAAAGTATTTTTTATACCAAAATATATAAAAAGTGATAAAAAAGAAAACAATTAACAGAGAAAAATAAATAAATAAAAATATAAATGTAGAGCCCTAAAATTGAAATCTCTCCACTCCCAAAACCTCTGGTCCCTTCTGATTCTTTTATCTCTCGATCGCTCCGAATTCCTCTTGGATCGTCCCTGACCGATTGAGCTGAAGATAATTTTTCTACTTTTTTGAATTTGGGGCTTTTCCTTTTCCTGTCTTCTGAGTTATTATTTAGGGTTAAGAAAATGGGGAATCACCGACCGACGACTAGGAGTAAGAATAAGAGGCCTAGGATTGACGACAATGCGGAGACCACGTCTCAAATTTTCAGGTTCTCTTTCTCTTTAATTTCTTGTTTTTTTCTTTCTCTTAATCTTGTGTGTTGTAATTTGTGTAGTTAAATTAACGTGTAATTGTTGTTGATCATGTTGTTTTGGAGCTAATTTGTAGATTTTTAGTAATGTACCAGCATATTTGAAGAAAAGTTTGTATGGAAGATATGTAGCAGGTGTTTTGTTGGTAAATTTGTGATATTGTTTGTTTGAGGGTTCAGTTGAATTTTCTTTTTTTTGGTTGTTAAATTTGATAATAACTAATTAGCTACCTGAGTTTTGTAATGCTTTTGTCCCTTTGGACTTACTTTGCTTATATTGGTAGCTGCATCAACTTCGGATTCTGTAATTAAGACTATGAATTGTCTATTTAGTCGTATATTCTACTTATGTAGAAAGAAAAAAGTTAATGTGTGGGGAACAACTTGCTAAAAGTGCTGTTTAAATAATTCTGGTTCCTAATATATAGGTTAATTTGATAAATATGAACTTCCTTCTGCTCATTAAGTGTTTATATTTTCAATATAGGAAGATTGTTGCAAAAGGAGAAGTGACTGAAGATGACTTAAATCAGCTATACATGATCTGGAAGCCTGTTTGTCATGGTTGTCGAGTAAACACCAAGGACAACCCCAATTGCTTTTGTGGGTTGGTCCCACCTCCTAATGGAAGTCGGAAATCTGGCTTGTGGCAGAAGACATCTGAAATTGTAAATTCCCTTGGTCCTGATCCATCTAATGACCTTCGTGCATCTGCCAGTACACCAGCAGGACTAACAAATCTTGGGGCTACTTGCTATGCCAACAGCATATTGCAATGTCTGTACATGAATAAATCATTCAGGGAAGGTGTTCTCTCTGTTGAGCCTGAAGTTTTGGAAAGGGAGCCTGTCCTGAATAACCTTGCAAGACTTTTTGCGCAGCTGCATTCTAGTAAAATGGCCTTTGTGGATTCAGCCCCATTTATCCAGACATTAGAACTAGATAATGGTGTTCAGCAAGACAGCCATGAGTTTCTCACCTTGCTTTTCTCGTTGCTTGAGCGATGTTTGAGCCAGTCCAGAATTTCCAAGGCTAAAACAATTGTACAAGACCTTTTCCGAGGAGGTGTATCACACGTGACTAGGTTAGATGTGCAGCTGTTCATTTCTGTCTGTAGATGCTCAAATGATGTCACTCTTTCGTCACCTTGCACTTATTTGTACAAATGCCAAGTTAAAGTGTGATTTTTCCATGCACCTGTTGCGTATTGACTCCTAAGTTTCAGTAAAGGCTAAGGTAGAAAAAAATGAAAATTGATTGCTGCAAAATTTGTAGTAAAGATTTTGATAGATTTGATTCAAAATGCATCATTGACTTAAATTTAGCCAAGAGAGCCCTCTCCGGGGAAAAAATAAAAAATTGAATCCACTACGATTAGAGTATGCAGGCAGTTTTGCTCTTTTTTATTGGCACCTACTTTTCTTTCTCCTCCTTTGTGTCTTGTGTTCATTTTGTTTTAGTCTCTTTATTAGTTTTTTTCTTGCATTCGTGAATGAGGTGGTCATGATTTTCTCCTTTGAACTAGGTGCTCAAAATGCGGAAATGAGTCTGAGGCCTCATCAAAAATTGAAGATTTCTATGAGTTGGAGTTAAATGTTAAAGGGTTGAAAAATTTGGATAAGAGTTTGGATGATTATCTTAGCATAGAGGAGCTTCGAGGAGACAACCAATATTATTGTGATGCATGTGCTATGAGAGTTGATGCTACGCGGAGCATTAAGTTGCGGTCACTGCCTACCATCCTAAATTTTCAGCTCAAGCGTTGTGTTTTCCTCCCAAATGTAATTGATTTATTTTCTCATATCTGCTGTTTTCACCTTTTCCATGGGGTCACGGAACTCTTTGATTAAAATATGCTTGTATTTCTCGGCTTTTCGTTTGTAATATTTGATGCGAATTTCATTGGCTTCTGGTTATTTCTTTTGCTGGAAAATGTTCACCTCCTTTGTGGGTATATTGAATTTTCCAATGCAGTTTTTATGATGTTTTTACAAGTGAATAATTTTCTTGGATCTTAGCACATGACCTAATACATAACTGTTCTTCCTTGTTATCTAGCTGGAATTGCTTGGTAGCCCTTCATTTCCGCATACTACACTTCCAGAAAGTTGATCTCATCTCACATTACACAGATGTCTCCTTTTGTACTACTCATAATATACAGGTCTGTGAGGGACCCTGCTTGGGACTTTCAGTTGTCTCCTAAAATAAGTTGACCTAAGTTGTTACCATTTATCTTCTTACTATGCTTAACTGTCATTGTTTTCTATATTCTGCAAGACATTGGGCTAGTAGGACCTGCCAACAATTCATTTGTTAAGTATCTGTAGCTAGACTTATGTTGGCTTGTTTCTTCTGTTAGCTGTATTTATGGGTTACTATGGTTCTATTTGCAGACAACCACAAAGAAAAAGATCACTTCAGTATTTTGTTTTCCTCAAGAACTCAACATGGCACCAAGGTTATCGGAGTGTCCACAGTCAGATCTGATATATGATTTGGCTGCTGTATTGATACACAAGGGTTCTGCTGTCAACAGTGGACATTATACAGCCCATATAAAGGATGATAACACTGGTGAGTGGTGGGAATTTGACGATGAACAGGTGTCACGCTTGGGTCGACAGCCGTTTGGGTCAGAGGCATCAATATCGGGTGCCAAAACTGAGCAAAATGGTCCAGTTGATTGCTCATTATCTGCAAAAAAGATGGATGTTCCAGTGAATGGAAATCATGTATATACTAGTGAGATGCAATCTGGGAAGTCTAATGGTGGTGCTAATCATGTACAAACATTTTCATCAAGTGATGCATATATGTTAATGTATGTTCTTAGGCATTCAAATATAGATAGTAAAAAAATTAATGACACCTATGAGTACGAGATGGAAATAGATGGTTCTCCAATGTCTCAGAAACTTGATAGTCCTCTTCCATCACATCTTGCAAAGGAGGTAGATACGTTGAATTCAGTATACCTTGCTTCTTGTGAACAATACAAGTCAAAGAAGGAATTTGAGCTAGGCTGTATTATGAAACGGCGGCAGGAGGTGCGTGCAATCCTTTCTGCAGCTCCAGTTCTATCTATTGAGGAGCCATACTTCTGGATTTCTACTGAGTGGCTTCGTCAATGGGCAGACAGTGTCACACCATCGTAAGTGAAAATGATCCTTTTTCCTTAGTCTCCTACATTATTTAGTTTGCCTTGTCGGTTGTTGTTACTATATCCACATTTGACTTTTCCAGAAACATCCTTCCAAAATTTTTGAGGAGCCAAAGTGGACATGTGTTTTAAATTCTGCCGCTATCATCCTTGAATGATCAATTGTTTACTCAGTTATTTTATCAGTGCACATTTTCACTAAAACGGTAGGGAGTTACAACTTAAATACATAGTCAATTTAAATTTCTAGAAAGGTCAAGGGTCTGTAACATCAAAGAAGAATGGAATTGCTTGCTTCTCTGAACTTTTGAATACTATGATACTCAAGCTTAGTCAGTAAAAATTCTTATAACGTAAAAGCTTAGTCCAGAAATATAGACAACAATCAGAATGTCCTCCTGAGATTTTATGACGACTTTTAATCTTCGCCTAGAGAGGACATACATGGGGATAATTACTAGGTAATATTGTGCAGGGCAATTGACAACGCCTCCATTCATTGCTTGCACGCCAAGGTGCCAATCTCAAAGAGTAACTGCATGAAACGTTTGTCAGCTGAAGCTTGGACCAAATTATTATCTAAGGTATTATTCCGTGCGGCACTTATGCATGATATCTTGTAAGACATTACATACCCCTTTTCACTTTCCGATTAAAATGACTGTCATAAATTTCCAAAGCCTGTGTACCATTGCTTTATAGTTGTTGCTTACAAGTTAACTAATGACTAGAAGCTAATCTTTGGTGCCAACTATCCTAGAAGTTAGGTTGTAAATCTTAATCTATAACCAAATATCAAACAGGCAGGAGTATTTTATTGTGTTGTACAATATGAGTGTTAAAGTTATGATAATGGCTGTTTAATACCAATCATAAAGCTTAAAACTTAAAAGCTCATCAATACTATAAGTTGTCTTGTTTTGAAGTCATTGACTAGATCTAACTGAAGCGGTATTAGAATATCTCCTTGAATTGGAAACATTTCTTTCTAACAATTAGGGAACAAATGAGGCAGAACATATACTATCCGATATGATCTCTTATATTGTTTTAGTAAAATGGGGTTTGGTCGCTGGATGCCACAAGTAATCGATGTGGTTGCGCAAAGTCTGATGATTACATGTTTATTTATTTTTTAAGAAAAACAAAAAATAAAATTAAAGAAGCCACTATTTGTTGCTTTGACGATGGTTTCATGTCGAAGTTTAATAAAACAAGAGAGGTCAGAAACATCTTGCTTTTTGGAAGTAGAGAACCTTTTTTTGGCTACCACTGGTAGGACTAGATAATTCTTCATTTCAATCCTAAGCTTTGATGAACTCGTAACTAATACTATCATCATCATCATGATTATCTTCTTTTTTCTTTTATTCCTTTTTCAGTTTTCTAATAGTTTCTCTGGCATTTGCTTGTTCTGATAATTCTGTCTCATTCTTATTACAAGTATGGCGGCGGTCCAATGTTGGCCAAGAATGATTACTGCATTGATTGCATCCTTGAGATGGGTCGCAATATGAAGCATGCAAATATCTATAGGGATCAGAGATCAGCAATGAAAGAACTTGCAGAGGCAGCACTCTCTGGGGAGCTGTCTGATGGCAATTTGTACTATGTATCTAAGTCGTGGTATATAATATTTACTTAAGGATATGCTTGTCTCTCCACTTTAATCTTATCCTGTCTTTCTTCATTGCTTGTTGCGGTTAAGATGGTTTGTGTTAATGAGGCTTTACTTATCTCTTGTTTTAATTGGTTTGTTTTTTACAATGATCTGTTTTAAGTTAAGGGGACAAAAGTAGTTCCAAAGCAGTCAGAAAAATGACCACATTAACTTAATCTGGATTGGTATAATAAAATGGTTGTGATTAAAATATGAACCCTGAAAATTCAAAAGCTTATCTTTTTCTATGCGAAAAACAGAATCAGCTGCAGGTTTGTGACCTTAAATTAAAAATGAAGAATGTTTATCCTGCATAGTGTAATCACATGTATGTGGTTGTCTAAGTTTAGCATCATACATAGTGCAATCACCTTTTATGTATGAGCCTAATGTTGGCCTGATAGCCCTGATTTTTAAGAGTACTTTTTATGCCATATTTTGGACACTACTCTTACCAATGTACTTTGTAGGCTGCAGCAGTGGCTACGCAGGAAAAACATAGATGTGCCATGCAATGCTGATTCTGGACCGACAGCTTCAATTAAGTGCCCCCATGGTGAACTTATGCCTGAACTAGCTCCTGGTGCTAAACGTTTACTGGTGCCTGAGAGTTTTTGGAATTTTATACATCAAACGGCTATGAGAGTGAAGCCAGATGATCCAGTGGCAACTTTCCCTTCGGACTCTGAACCATGTGCTTTATGCAGTGTCGCTATTACAGAAGCTGCATTTTCAGAAGACAGTTTAAGGTTGTCTTAAAAAATCTGCTTGGTTGAAAAGTAATATAATTTTGGAGGCTTACTTGGAGTTGTGTGTTGCAGAGAATTCAAGTTGAAGCAGAGGCAGAATCATGAAAAATTGGCTATGAATAAAGCTCTATCTCTTTATCCAGATACCATATACTATTTATTGCCCTCGTCCTGGCTTTCAAAATGGAGAAGTTATGTGAATGCTAGTGGAAAGAGTGCTTTTTCTCCAGAGCTTGATACTCTGAACACTGTTATTGATACGCTGCTATGCGAAAAGGTGTCTGCAATCTTTCCCAGCGTCTTCTGCTAGAACTTTTACTTATTGTTTGGTGTATATTGTCATCGTGTTTTTTCTCTTTTTCTCCGTTCCGCCTAGCGTCTATTAACTTATTAGGCCTCGGGGAAACTGAACTTTTGGGTCATTCCAGTTGGTGCATTAATATTTTGGGTTGGTAGCTCATATAAATAGGATGGAACACTATAAATGGGTTATTGTTATTGTTATTAATTATAATTATTATTATTCGTCTCTGTTTTGTGAGCTGTAGGATGTACCCTGACATATGTGTTTCTTGACTCTTTATGTGAATCAGCATTGTAAGCTACTTGAGAGGCCTCCAGAACTACTCTGGAAGCGTGAGCTTATTTCCCAGAAGTCAGCTTCTGTAAGTCTGTTCTGCAATTTACTTGATCTTTTCATTAAGTTCCATCTTGACCTCTAGCGTCAACTCTTGTTTCTTTCCTTTTACGTGGGATGGACGTGGTACACTAGGATAGAGTCTCTCTAGGCATATGCTTTCAGACTTTGTTATCTCAGTTCAGTATGTTTCATATATTCTCTAACCCTTCGAAGTGTATAGTTCCAGATTCCTGCTTGAATACTGTAATACTATGTATCCTTTTCTTTCAATTAACTTTTTTTTTTCTTATACAATTTTAGACAGATGGACTAACAGTCATCTTGGAAGATGATTGGAGATTGCTTTGTGAAGAATGGGGTGGCTCTGAGTCCAAATGTATTACTGCCAGAATTGAGATTGATAATGGTATCGAAGATAATATACTTGGGTCTCACAACGGGATGCCAATTTCTGAGGAGCATACGAACATGTTTGATGAAGCTAACATGAGTCTATCTAGGAGGCCAATTATTAAGACTTCTCCACAGGTAAATTTGCAGTCTCAGATATTCCATATTTTTTAATTATGGTTGGAAGGATGAATAATTTGATTTGTTCCTCCTAAATATCTTGGCTTGTATTTTGTTATCATACCAGGACGATGTACATGTCTATGTTGTTACAATGGGATAACATGTAATTTCAATATAATGATTGAATGTGGCATATTTATCCATCCTTATCATGCATCATGTCCACGTCAGTGATGTTACCCTAGTATTACTGGATGTGCCCAAGTGCAAGTGCTTATCTATGGGACTTCTTATGTAACTGCGAGCCTGTGAGTGTATGAAATGCCTGGTTCTCTGTGAAATGATTTATTGAGTTGAATACTCTAATTTGTTTATATATAGAAATGTTTCATTTTTTGTATTGAAGCGTCTGAAGGAACTGTCTTTTGCCTTTTGGCCCACATATTTTTCACTCAGTTGTAGTATCTGTACGATTTCCTGTCTTTCTATTAGGTTTGTGAAGAATGCATCGGCGAAAGGGAAAGTTCGGAGTTAATGAAGAAACTTAATTATACCAATGAGGATATATGTGTGTGTTTAGTTCGTGGAAAGGAACCTCCAAAATCGATCTTAGAAGCTTCAGACAGCATCTCAGATGCAAGTCGCCGGACTTCCAAACGGTCGAAGAAGGCAGCGTATGGAAATTCTGTGAATATGAATGTTTCTGGATCCACATCTATTTATCAACTGAAGATGATGATATGGGAATCCTTTGGGGTATGATATTTTACCAATTATATCTACTATTTCTTCTCTTTTATCACGTCTGGGTATTTCACTGAAAATTTTATATGCATATCCTTTTCTTGTAACTGTTCGATTTTAAAGAAGTCTATGACTGCTGATATTCTGGATGATTGGATAGTTGAATCGCTGAAGTTCCAATTTTAAATGTCAGTAGTTATTGTTACTAAAAGATAGGGTTATTGAAGGTATTGATTTATTTAGGGGTTACTGGGTTGGTGTTTATTTAGCTAAGATGAACTTCTTAACAGTGAATGTATGTTAGTTTCCTTGAGTGAGTGCTTTGAAGGCTGGCTTGTAGGATTAAATTAGTATAGAGACCAAGATGTCAACAGATTTTGTTTGAATCCAGTTGGGGGGAATGCAGAAGTAATGTTTCTGTGAACTAGTCACATGCTCATACATCACGATGATGGGTTTTGACAATGTTATGCTAAAACATGCAACAACTTTCAGTCAGTCAGACCAGGACTGGAGGAAGGACTTGATCATGTTTCCTACAGAAGATAAGGTGAAAAAGATGAATATGGTGGCAGGTGGCTAGACCATGAAAGATGCATAGAACTAGGAGAAACTGGATCATGTTAACCAGAAGCTTTTTTGTTTTTTTGGGACTTCTAGTGAGCTAAAAGTGAGTAGGATATTGTAAGAAAATACTGGTGTAATAGTGTACTTGGTTGTGCTTAGGAATGGTTGTAAAACGTCAATCAGCACGCCATGATTATACACAAGAAAAATACACTTTTATTTCAAGTTTTTTATTAAAAAAAGTTATATATTTGTACTATTAGGAGTTGTTGTTAGATATTTCAGCCAAGTTTAAGTTTACTGAGGTGATCATTCTAGTGTTGAATAAAAGTCTAGGTGATGAAAACACCTGAGTCGGGGTGGCACAAGCAATTTGATACAGGAAACTATGGTCTGAAGCAGGAAAAAATCTTGGAGGGCATTTTTAGATTGGTAAGATTGCCATTTGTTGTCCCAGTGATATGCTAAATATGATCTACAGGGAGAAGTTAGTTCTCTAGTGGGAAGAGCATTGGAATAATCTGAGGAGGTGATCATGGTTCTACTTTGCTCTCTAGGTGACATGGGATGAATTTCCCATGCTATAACAATATAACTTTTTCTAGATTATGACATGAGAAACTGAAGACTCTTATTCTAATTATGTGTTCCTATTTCTCTGCTGGGAAATACCAGCAAACTGTGGAATCAATGATGAGAGATGGAAAGTAGTTGGAGGTGAAGAATCTGTAGGTAATGTAAACATATTTTCTCTTTGGTGTTGAGTCCTTATGTAACGGCAATGGTTACATGATTTATTTCCTTACATAAGTGTTTGTAATATTAGGAGATTGTATATTGATTGATTTCTTGCTTTAATCAAGGTTCTACAATCATGGGGTCATGACTAGGATATTTAGGAACATGCTTTGATTTGTTTCTCAGTGTTAGCTCCTTGTGACTTTATATAAGTCAGGTCCATACAAATGACCCTTTCTAGTGTTTCTAATATTCCTTCCAAAAACAGGTGATGGGAACTAAACAGATATTTTAACATGCAGGCTCTAAATGTAGGTACTCATCTTCATATAGGAACTTGTTGCGGACGTTAAACTAAATGTTAAAATGATACAAATCACTAAAATCTTAAGCTTTTAGGTGTGGTGGTGATAAGAACAGAATTCGAAACTGGCTCTCTATCAGGTGGTCATTTAATAAGGACTTGGGATGTGTGATCCAGCCATGAGATATCTGCTAAAATTAACTTTGCATCAACTGGAAAGAGTATATCGTTGATAGAATCCATTACAATCAAATGGGAACAAGCCAGAAAAGTTTCACTTGGTTGGGGGGCTGAGTCGGCTGGCTTCTGTATGGGGGGCGTGTTCTTGTGTCTTAATGTACGTGATAACTCTTGATGCTTAGAGCCTTATTCCAGACATTTTGTGTGTTCGATATGAGGATCTTCTTCTTATGTTGGCTTTTGGCAGATTCATGTTCGAAGTTGGTAGATCAACATTTATATAATCTTGGTCACCTCCTGTTATAGTACTAGCAAGACTACATTATGGCAATGGACCCTAATAATCACAATGGATTCTCATCCTCACAACGATTTCACCCTGACCTGCATAATGTCCAAAGTTGGCCGTGCAACATTTATATAAGTTTAGTTACCTCCTCTTATAGTACCAAAGTGATTAACATTTCTGATGGTAATGCACCCCGACCATCACAATGAATTCTTCATAAACTATCTTAGATGTGTTCCATTGTATATATAATTTATTTCTTACCCTTATCTTTTTAGTTTATTTACAAGCCTGTCACCTCTCTGTCCCGACAATGCATTTTTACACAAGAATCTCACCAATGGAAAGGTTTTAGGCAGATCCCTATTACTCCCTCCGTCCCATAAAAGAGTCCTGTATCATAAACAATTTTGTTCTAAAATAAGAGAAATTTGTTTCTAAATCAAGACTTTTTTTATGGGACGGAGGGAGTATATCTTAGTTATTTTCTGACTTGCTTTCTGCTGTGTGAAGCCTTTTGACGAATGCAGACACGAGTCTTTAGAAGCGTGGTTAGCAATAACCTTTTTTAAAATTTTATTTTTATTTTTTTATTAGTTCATGCCTCAATGTACATCCTCAGTAAAATAATGTACTTTTAGAACTGGGGTGATACTTGTGAGTCGAGTACACTTACAGCTGGTAGCCTGGTACACTTGCATTTCGTCGTGTGAGCGTAGTTTTCTTAGGCATCTGAAATAGTACTTTCTGGTAATATAGAACACATCTCTCAGGATCACTTCAAATATATACTTATGATCTCTGAAGTCAGATAATTTTACTCACGTTATGTTAGTGTTTGATATTGAACATATACGAGGATGTAATTGGTAAAACAAGGAGCTGGATTTGGGAATTGAAAAGACAACATTTGGTGCTTTTGGCAGTGCTGGCTCAGATAATTAATGCTTGAAGATTCTGATATTTTCTATTGCTGAATCTGATAATCTTAGGGCGGTAAGCGAGCCAGGCCTAGTTGATTAGGTCCTTATTCTGAACTATTGTGGTGAGGAGAATATCTAAAATAAATCAAAGGAACCATGGCTCCACACTTTTGAATGATTTGTAAATTTGACAGAGTGCTTGGTGTTTTGCTATTTTCCCTGTGATTCTCAATGGTAAAATTTCAGCCTTAAGCCCAGTTTGACTGGGCCCATACAATTTTGCAGCAAAGATGCATTTCCTTGTGATTGGTTGCTCTTACTGTTATTATATAAGAAAGAACAATTTTATCAAATGTGTAATCTCTTCTCCAACCCAACAAATTGGCTAATGAATCTTTCTAATCGATGTTTATTACTATTTCCGTAGGTTGTTAAGGAAAACCAGGTACTCCACAAAGGTTCCAAAGTAATCGACAGGGAAACTGCTTGCCTCGCTGATTTGAATATTTTTCCTGGAGATATATTGTGGGTGACTGATTCAAAGATCCATGAGAATCGTGATATTGCTGGTAAGGCATAGTAACATTCAGACTTTTGTGACTTGAATTTGATCAGCACTTTTTTTTTGGTAGCTGCTTTTTTGTTGCTTGGGTTTTTTTATTCGTGCTTAATTTGGGGTGAAAAGAGTTAATCTATTTATCACTGTCAAGATTGGTCGTGCTTATTCGGTGAAAGTATTTTTAATTTATTTCTTGCCAAAGGATTAGTTTTTTGGACCCCTCTCTGATCTGCTATTCTGCAGATGAGCTTTCTTACGCAAATTTGGATGTGCAAAAAGCAGAAGAGGGTTTTCGTGGTACCCTCCTCAGTTCAACAATTCCATCTCAGGCTGTCTCTGAAGCATGTTTAAATTAATGAAGATTTGGCTCCTATTATTTAATTTGGATTTCAATCACTAGAATCCAAAATAACCTTTTGCCATCATTCTGAAGGTGAATTCTCATTTTATTTCTTGAATGTTGACCTATTCTTGTTCTCATGCACTTGCCGACTGCATATCCTAGTTTTTGTATTTATGGCAATGTTGCTCTTCTGAACATAATTGAGGGGAGACTTGGTTGTTTTAAGGTCTCAACTCCCAATTTCTCACATTTTGTGATTTGTGTTGTGAATTTTATGTCTAATCCCCCAGGCTATATGTTTAACATGCTTGAATGGTTAGTGTTGGAACCATAAGCAACTACTTTAAGTTCTTTTTTTCTCAGTTTCAGATAGTACCTCTCAATAAGAACAAACATTCAGATAATGCGATACCTGCAAAGCTTTCAAATATGAAACATCCTTGGACATTCCAATGGTCGACTTTTTGTTTGCTGAGTATGCCTTTAAACTGATAATGTGCTCTCTTACAGTTAGGTCACTCTCACTATATTTGCTATAGCTTGTGCTGGATAGAGCAAGTCGTGTGAAGGTGTGTTTTGAGTTACTTGAGATCTTTCACAAGACATTGAAATGTCTAACAAGCGGTGTAGGCGTTTTAGCAGGAACAATGGATTGACTGCATCCCTTAAATCTGACTTACATCTGGATTTTGTCATCTTCTTGGGTTACAGGCTAGGAATCAATCATATATGCATATATGTGGTGTTTGTAACAACACGATTTTCCTTTTTTTCCTTTTTCAAGGCTACACCGAAGAGTAGGTGTGTGATTAAATCCGATTCTATATGTATTTATGAATCCGTGTCCTGGTCATTTCAGGGTCAAAAGACGGGGTCTTTATCCACTCCCTCGGGTGACATTTGTTTGGTTGTCATGTTTGAACGTAAGGAGATGAGGAAGCTGCTTTTGGTGATGCATCCTACTATTCCTATTAGCTTATTATTATTATCAATGTACAAAGTTTGGTGGAGATTGCTGCTTGGGCTTTTAGGATACTATTATAGTTGGCTTTCCTTTCTGGTCTAATGGGGCTGTTTTCTGTTGTAATGTTTGATCAGGGTCCCCTTCCACTGGGGCCAATTTTGTAATATTTACCAACTCTGATGGTGCGTGCAATTAATGAAAATGATCAGATTGACTGCTCATTATATAATATTGTTAGCTATAAAATTCTTCGAACATTTCTTAAAATGTTTTGGGGTCCACGTGACAGCTTTTGCTTTTGAAAAACTTGTTGAAATTAGAGATTTTAGAAAAAACACTTATGGATAAGGGAGTAGTGTTTGAAGAAAAAAGTCGGAATTGATTTGAGAAACATTAACTTCTATTTGGAGCTTTTACTCTAGGATTATTATTATTATTTTTTTTAAAGTTGAAGCTGTGTTTTCAAACACCCTAAAAGACATTCTCAAAAAAAAAAAAAAAAAACCCAAAAAGATAAATTCATAAGTTATAAGTTATAATTTATAAGTTATAATTTGATAATTATGTTCCTTCGCTACAGTAG
>JAUEKW010000017.1:578865-589342 GCA_032274785.1 Ajuga reptans
CACAGGAGACCTACTCTCTGTGTAAAAGTATCATCCTTTTCGGCAAAAGTATCACTTTTTCCTGTAAAAGTATATTTCGTCACACGCCGTCACACCGTGTGACCGCCACACACAAGACTCACTTTTGATAATGTAGATTTCAAATCAATCCCAAAATCCTGCTATCCAAATATAATTCGACGGTGACCAAATGTAATATATCAACTTTGATAACATGATAAAGCTTTTTCAAAGGTATCGGATAAAAAAAAAAAAAAAAAAAAAAAGCAGTTCACTCCAATTACAACAACGGCTTCTGAATCTTCAGGTAGCATTGGTGGTCATATTTTATGCAAAGTGTAGAAGTTGCTTACTTGGTGAAATTATGCAAACCCTCATTCGGTTCCGTTTTGTATATATAAGTGATTCGATTCGGTTACAAAATATAGAACCAACATAATTCAGTTCAATTCGGTTCTTACCCCAAAGAAATTCGGTTAGTCGAACTAAATCGAAATAATTATAATTAATTATATATTATTTATTATTTATTTAATGTATATTTTTTTTTTTAATTGAATTAATATAAATAAGCAATTTTCACATAACATGCATGAAAAGAAAAATTTATACCTATGTTTGGGCCTCTTCTTGAATTTGCCAGTAACAGAAGAAAATTTGTCACGAAAATCAAGAATTTTTGCTATAAAAAAAATATATAAAGATGTAAAAAAAATTAAAACCAAAACTGACAACTGAACCAAGCCGGAACGAAAATTTTCAATTCACTTTAATTCAGTTAAGAAGTGTTCGGTTCGGTATTGTTGATTTCAACCGAACTGATCGAATGCTGACCTCCAACATTACCCCACCAAGCTTGACCAAGCCGCCCGCATTGCAAGCTCTATTTCATATCCAATCATTATTCTATTTATGTTTCATTAAATTTCAGTCATTATTCTATTTATGTTTCCTTTTCAGCGTCCTGTGGCAATGATTGTCATGAAACAAAGATTCAATATGTCCAAGCAAAAAGTTAACAAAAATAAAACATGAAAATATCCAAGCCAACACTCAAAAAGAACCAGCAACAGCAGCAAAACCCCAAGCACCCAACATTAACCCATTTCTTTCGTTCCATATGGATAATAATAATGATATTTTCTTTTGGTCTTTTTCTTTGTTGTATAGGGGAAAAAAAGAGTTATAATTGGTCCTTGATATCTTGAATGACAACATGTGCAGCATTGCGCCCCGGCGAGCCCATAACGCCGCCCCCTGGATGGGCCCCACTGCCGCATAGATACAGACCTCGTAACGGGGTCCTGTAATTTGACCTGCAATATCATACCACTGCTAGTTTTACTTTTACCCAAAACCATAAATGATAAGAGGCACCTAATTAAGCTACATATGTGCATATGTACTTATATATAATGTTAGTTACCCATAGCTGTAGCGAGTATCTCGTCGCACCAGCTGATGTGGCAATAACATAGTGCATGTATAAAACTTTCACATTAGCAGGTGCACACAGAGATTCTCCTCACCAATCACAAGGGTAACAACGCTAAATATTTCATACATAGGGGTGCGTATTACCATCCTTTGACAGGCCGCATGAGAAACAAGGAATCTAGTCCCATTGCACCGTGGAATATATTTCCTCCTGTCAATGTTGATCAGGAGACACATAATTACCAACCAGCATTGAAGGAATATGCAGTACACAATGTGTAAAAGTGTGCATGTGAGATGCATGTTTGATGTGCATGTGAGAAGTTCCAGCTGGTCACCTCACTCACGCGTTCCATATATATAGCTTCTAGAGGATGTGTTAGTTATCGTAGCTGTACTACCTAGTCCATGTGTCGAATTCTGATTGGTAGAAACACCTAAGCAACTACTAGATATTTTGTATTTTCAGCTGATTTGCACATACTTCATTTGTTAGTTCATATCATTACAGTTATGAATTGAAAAGTTTTCCCATTCTTACTGTGAGTGTTTCTATGCTTTTTGAATATTTCTTCAAGCAACAAATCAAATCCACCAAAGTTCCTCAAAAGAATAAATAAATAAATGATAAAAATTCCATAGAAGTTAGTTTCTCCATGCATGGATGCATGCATCCATCCGAGCTTTCTATCTCATATCAAATTCGACCTATGTCACTGTGATGGACCATTGCTCCAATATGTAGTAGCTACTAATTATATCCTTTGAAAGTCTAACTGCGGGAAGGAATTAATGGCAGCTATCTAGTGAACCCATATATGGGTTGTGTCCAGCTGTCACATGAATAAATATGTTTATTGCCCTCTATGAAAATATTGGAAAAGGAAAATAAAAAGAATATTGAAAAAAGTCAATATTAGATTCTATTGTTTTCGTGATTAATGAAAAGTAAAAAATAGCTTCTAAGAAAATGAATCCAGTGATTCTGACTAGGCCCAACCAGGCAGTGCTCTCCCAAGAAACCAGAACGAGGACGACCCAACTCGCATTTTTATTTAGTCAACAATATGCAATGCGGTGTGAGGATTAGAGTGAATTGATGCAGTAACAATTACAAGTCTCAGAATGAACACATTTTAAACGAATGTCCATTTTAAACTGCATATTTGTCTTGGATGGAAGGACAAATGATATTTAGCTTTAGTATCAAGTTAATGGCACAATATACCTGTCAAACCGAATTCCCTTTCAAGGTCTGGTGGAGTCAACATGTCATAGCCAATGATTGACGAATTAAAACCAGGGGCATATTCATCAATCAAGTCAAAGCACCTTTGAGCAAACGATTTCTGCACCACAAAATCAGTACTAAAGCAGATCTCTTTACCAGAGTTCAGGAAAGACATTGCTACGAGTTAAACTCGTAAAATGAAACAGATAGCAGAAACTCACTCTGTATTCAGGATCCTCCCAGCTGCCTTGACTAGGTTTATAGGGCGTGTACTGAATAAATAGGTTGATCACATGCTTCCCTGCGTCACACAATTACTTCAGCCATTACCATTATAAGTCCTCACAAAGGAAACATTTACGAAAGATATGCATAAATCACCATGACTTTTCAAGTACCAGGTGGAGAGATAGTCTTGTCCAATACAGAAGGAATTGTCATCTCAATTACAGGTCTTCTAGAAGGTATACCATTCTTCGAATCCTGACACGCAGAGTCAATCTCCTCCATACTGATCCAGGCAGAAACAAAAATCAAGAAATCAACTTCATCCATCAAGCATAAATTTACTACTGGATAAATTATTACCAGAGATAATATGCGACGAAATACCGGAAGAAGGCAAGATGTGAAGGCTCCACAAGACAACTCTTTTTTTTTTTTTGTATGTATATTAGTCTAGGTTATTATAACGTGTCATACATGAAGAGAAATAATTTAGCTCTCGTTTAAGGCTTTTCAATCCGTTATTATCAAGATTCTAAGTGAAGTTTCACATGGTGTAATTGTCTTGGGAAATTTCCCCGTTGCTTGATGGATATTGCAAGCATAATATGATCGTACATGAGAGGAACTATACTTTGATCTGAAACAGGCAATATATGTACCTCTCAGAACCAATGTGAATAGTGCCCATATGCTGCGGGCCAGCGTCAGGACTACTCAACTTGCAGCAACGAAATTCTGGCAATTTGTCAACAGCCAAATTGATTTTGGTAGTTGCCTGTCCAGTAAACAATGATCTCTTGAATTCAAGGTGGCTTTCATAGAGAACTTGAAAACTTAAAAAGATATGAGAGGGGGGAGGGAAGGAGAGAGAGTTTCCAGAAACTGAAAAAAAATCTTTGAGGAGAAATACCAGAAAATGGAAACCCATAAGGTAGATAGGTTTTCTCACCTATACTAAGTAGATAACTTTGAAAATAAATAAGTCAAAAAAATGTGCCCGTATTTGTGCACGTACTATATTTAGTATCAAAGGCATAATCAGTAAATAGTTGACGAGCAGACTCACAGAGCTGTAATCAGTGTTCTTGATAGCACCAAGAAAATCATCAGGAACTACATTGGGTGGCACCAATTCCTGTGTCATCAAGTAGCTATCCACAATCACATATCATACAGTTTTTGCTTGTATTGGATAACCTCCATTTCAAAACTGAAATATATGCAGACGAATAGAATTAAAAACTTTACCATGAATGTCTTGTATGGAGTTGCATTTGACAAAACAACAGAAGAGTGCACTTCTGTACCATCAGCCAGCAAAACCTACACAACTCAATCCGTGCACCAAACTTCTTAATTAGCAGGCCTTAGTGATAGTCATCCAAAATCTCATTGCACGCTTACCCCAGATGCTCTGCCTGAATCATCAATCATCAACTTTGATACCTATAGAACACAAAGAAAACTTGTGAACTATTGACATAACATAACTGCAGCATAATGACCCTCCAATAGTGAACAACCATAACTTGCTAATTAACCAGCTGGACTTCATCTAAATTCTAATCACTTCGTAAGATGTAAAGTCTAAAGAACTCACAAATAGCATGTTTTTAATTTCCTAATCCAGCAACGAACAGATCTATATATTATGACAATTTTTCTTATTGATGATAACTATTATTTTCTTGGTTGGAAAATTCAATCTGTAAGTATATGATCCTTTTGAGTTCTCCATTCTTGAACGCTGATGAATAGAACTATATGTTATGACAACCTATTGTCATAAACTTTTACGGCAGTAGAAAAACTTTCAGCTATTTTACACCGCCAATAGAAGTTATATTCTTGGCTAGCAAATTGATCCTCTTGACCTCTTCATTTTGAAACTGAATCATTCTCTTTTGACAAGGAAAATTTATCCAACTGTTTAGCAATGTTTTGTTAACGAGCTCAACCAAGCCAAGCCTGAGTTTCGCTTTGTTTAATACATTTATAAACCCAATCTTCAATGCACTAACCCAAAGAGTTGTTGCCTAACAGTAGAATAGTATCCTTTAAGCTCGCATGAGATGGTGGGACTTCACAGAGTTTAAGCTCAAGCAGCTATTTCTGCAGACCATGTAAGTGGTTCCAACTGGTAAGGACACATGCAGCCATAGGCCATAATAGAAAGAGCATGCATGGTAATAAGACCATCTGTTGGACTTTCCAAGGATGCAGTAGCCGAATGAGAAGATAATTAGCATTTTGCACCAAACAACACTCTGCAAATCTAGTATCAGGTTTCTGATGCATATAGGGAGATGTACAAGCTTAATATAATTAGACCCCAAACTTACTTCAGCTTCAGCTACTATGGTAGCTCCAGCTTCTCTAGCAGCACTAGAAATGGCCAAGGACACAGAACCCATCCCACCTTCAACATATCTGAAAAACTTTCATTTAAAATTGAGCAAACTGAGTGGACTAACAAACCCAATAGAGAGAAAAATGAGTTAACATGTTTAAAACAGGCTATAGTTTATGCTTCTCTTTTTTCGGTACCAATTTATACGTTGGCAGACACTGAGACACATGACTGTTTTTCCTGTTAATGAAGTTATGGAAAATTTGAAGGTAGGATACCAGCAGTCTGAACAAAGCAAGCAATAAAATATATATTCAGATAGAATGCCATGTATCCCTGAAGGAACAGATAAATGTTTACCCTTAAAACATGGTCCGACAAGAAAAAGAAAGGCCGGGGAATGCTTATGTGCAGAAAAATTAAGTAGCACTTCTGTGACCTTTTACCATCTTTCAAAAGATACTTACGACCAAATTCCACGATGACCATCAGTTTCTCCCATCACATGATGCAACAAAACATATCCACTACCAGGTGTACTGACAGAACCCTACAATACAGAAAGGGACAAAAGCTCAACATGCAAATTTTCAATACACTCGTTACAAAGACAACAATAATTCTGAAGTTTCATGTAGTATCAATTTTAAATTTCGTTACAAAGACAACACCCGTTACAAAGACAACAATAATTCTCAAAAAATCAATTTTAAATTTCGTTTAATATTTAAAGACATACAAAGAGAAGGTTTGAAGTATAAATAGCTCTGTGCATAAGTGATCCAGAAAAGATGTACAAGCGTGCAAAACCAGCTTATCATTAAAGCATGCGATGGTAAACTGGAGGAGAGGAAGTAGAGAAAGATCAAATGGTAATATAAACCACATAGAAACAACAATGAAAAAGAAAAAGAAAAAGAAAAAGAAAGATAGTGTATAGCAACATTATCCAGACTCGCAAAAATCCATTCAGTTGGGTATCCATCTTTCTATAAGGAGCATACATGAAAAACTTGAAAGGGTTGCTATTTGACATTGAGTTAGAACGCAAGAATTAGATATGTTCATCGCGACCTATATTAATGACTAAAAAAAGCCACCATGAATATATTAACACTATAGCAAATGATATAGGGTTTAGAAAAGTCTCACAGTGGTCCCTATAACTGCATCTGTTGCAAGCGTCGCCTTTAGGACATCAGCCTGTGTTATGAAGTCAAGAACATTAAGTTAAGAAGTCGCTCATTGAGTTGAAACAATCACAAATTGGCAGAATGTCTATCAACATGGAATCTACAAGTGGGATCCAGCAGGTAGGGTGCTGGACAGGCACGATTGTACGAAGATATTAATAAATGTATATATTCACACATATATATAAATACAATTCAATAAAGATACAAATTAACTCAGGGGTGTTAAAAGTAGGCAACAACGATTGGATGAAGAAATGAAGAACAAAATCACTTCTCAAAACACCTCTAACTAATGGTATGAAGCAATCTAGCATATCGATATACCAACCAAACCACAATCCTAGTACTTCATCATCATCGATATTAAACCATGATTGGATCCCTCCATGTTCCTTACAGCTTTTGCATCTTATCAGTAACCAATAATCATCATGTGCATACTGATCATGAAATTTTTCAATTCTGTGGTACACAAACCTTGGAACTCTGTGATTCATCTCCCTCAGGTGTGGCATGGAACTCAGTATGAGGTAGAACTAACTATACGCTACTTCCAATCCAAAATAAGTCAAGTTGCTGGAAATCAATCACATCAGTTTATGGTTCAAGTGAATTAGGACTCAATTCCAAGAGTTCGATTGTTCGTCAATTAAAGAACCAAAAGGAAATTCTAATACAAGAATAGCGTAGAGTGCTACTCAAAAGAGACTTGAAAAGAGACATTCTGAGGAGCAATTTACTCCAAAGGACTATTACTTTTACCAGTATAATTCAGAAATCTGATCTACAGTTACTGAACAACAGAATGCATGGGATGCAAACTTCAGGCTTCTTTTCATTTGAGGGATGAAGTGACGAATTATTGATCAAAACTGAAGAGCATTATTCAAGAAAACAAGCAAACCTCATACTGGAAAATTAGAATATTGTAACACTTAATATTGTATGCTACCTCAAACCAATTGTTTAAAACCTTTGATGCCGGGGACAGCAGGAGGTCTAAGAAATCCCTGAAACGCAGATATTCCATCCCGTAGTTATTCATAAGAGTCAGCTTCCATTTGAACAAAAGTAAAATTCATGCAGGAACATTGCAGCTAAATGGAAGAAAGAAAGAGATGAGAGAACTCAGATGATGGTGTCTCACTCTTACACGAGCTCTTTTTGCCCCATGGCAACAGCTCGTTGCAGCAAATGAGCCCAAAAGACTGACTTATGTAGATTATCCTTCATTCGAGCATTAAAAGATGAAGCATCGTGCATTTTTTCAGGAGGAGACGAATCCAGAAGGTGGTCCATGAATTTGCAGAAGTTCTCTAATAGATTCTCATACCTATATAGAAGTACCCATTACACAATAAGCATGAATGAGATCAATAAACATACCACATTATTTCACCAAAAGCGTACATAAAACAAATGAAGTCTAGCTACATTATTTGTCGAATCAACAACTTCAACAATCGTCAGCGATTCAATACCTCAATGAAGGATTACATCAAATGTAAGAGTTGCTTAAGCAATTAACTATTTTGAAAGTTTTTTCAAGTACATTTTGGACTCAAGAGTAGTTCATCAGATATCAAGAGTATTTCCTCCTGAATATCGCTTCTGTTAGCCTAAAAATGTTCACCACCATAACTAATGGTACGACTCATTTCTAACTCATCTTTTCTCAGTCATCCATTTACAGACTCAAAAGATTTTGATCTCTGACCTTAGCCTAATTGGCGATTCCCAAGCTTGACAAAATCGTTTCCTTTCCCTCGCATAAAATAATTGCATTTTACTCTTATTTTCCCTTTGTGATTTCATAGATTAATGGAATAATAATAATACGATAAATGCACCTTGGATAAGCCTCCGCATCACGTTTCGAGAACTTAGAAATCTCAGAATAGTTAAGTTCATGATCAGGGCCAAGCAGTAGGTAACGTCCATCTTGACATGGAGTGAACGACGACGGACTCCGCTTCAACAACTTCAGTCCATGCCTCTCTAACTCCAACTCCCTATGCACACCAAAATTTTCTATTATTTACTACCAAAATAATCAATCAATTAGTAAAAGTTATGATAATACGAGAGAGAGAGACTTAATGATAGTGGGGCGGAGAAGGCTCTGGAGGTAGCTACAGCGAGAAAATTTGAAGCCAGGAATGAGCTCCTCGGTAACGGCGGCGCCACCAATGACATGGCGGCGCTCAAGGACGGCAACTGAGAGACCGGAGCGAGCGAGGTAGGCGGCGGCAGTGAGCCCATTGTGACCACCACCAATCACAAGCGCGTCCCACTGTTTCTCCGTTATGGCGCGTGCGGACTTCGACGCCGCAGTGCTGTGCTGTCGCCACATTTGGTTGCCACTATTGCGTTCTTCTCTCTTCTGACAAACTCAAGAAAAAGATTCTCTCTTGTGCTGCTGTTACTTGTTAGTGCACAAAAGGCGCTCTCTCTCATCAGCCAATTTATTTTACAGGCAATATATTTTGCACAAAAGCTCTCACAAGTAAATCATTTTTTTCGAATATAATAAAATAAAAAATATAAAAAATACTTTAAATTAATTACTAAAAGAGTTAATTGCAAAAGAATATATGACTTTTATCATTTTTTGTAATTTAATTATATCTTTTTAAAATTGTAAAAAAATGTATGACTTTAATCGTTTTTTGCAATTTAATCATATCTTTTAAAAATTGCAAAAAACAAATGCATGTACTTTTTATACATCCACAAATTTTCTGGTATGTGAGATGTGGCTGCCGGAACTAAAGGGACTATGACATGATGGACGCACCCTCAACATAAATAAAAATTATGTGTTTGAGATCAGAAAAAAGGGAAACAAATTTATCCATCTACATCCTTATCATTGGCCCTGACCCATTTAAAACCCTATACTACTTTGCAGTTAAAAAATTAAAGAAGAGAACATGTAAATCAAAGAAACAATTGTGGTAACTTGAAGGATGTTTAGTCCCCAAAGAAAGAGTTCTTACTTACTGAAGGTTTATGTCTTCTCCCGATTACAGATGTTGAAAGTGGAAAACAAGTAAGGCTAATTTTAAATTTATTTGATTCAATCAATATGAATATTTTTTTCAATTAAAATTGTTTATGATTCATTGTGCACGTTAATAATCTTTAAATATTAGAGCTCCCCACAAACACGGCTAATAAGCAGAAAAAAGAGAAAAAAATAAACATGAATGAAGTAAAAAGGTTTGCACATAAATGCACAATAATCAAACATAATTAAGAAGAATTTCTTATTAACTTTTTCTTTTCTATCAAAAGCACACAGTTTTTTTTTTTTAGGTGGCGATCAACATGGCAAAGTTCTTTTTCATCCAACAGTCACATCATCACAATCTTACAAGAAAAATTGTTGATGCATTGAATTGCAAAATTTTAAAACCTCGTGCATTTTTTTTGTAATTTTAAAAAAACATATGATTAAATTACAAAAGAAGGTAAAAGTCGTGTATTTTTTTGCAATTAACTCTTACTAAAATAATAATGTATTAGTGTGGATTTTTATGATTATTTATTTACTTATTACACCAAAAAAACTGAAAACTATTTTAATTTTTTTCCAAAAATAATAATTATTTTTCAAAAAATATTTTAAATTAATTACTAAAATAATAATTTAAATATTTTTGAAAAAGACTAATTATTACACGAAAAAAAAGGATAAATATTTTATTCATAATTTGCAAATATAAAAAAAGAAATAATGGTTATATTAAAATATCACACAAACAACCAAACATCAACAATCACACTAACATTATCAATAAATCATAATTCTCAATACCTTCTTTAATAATTAACCAATAATCAAATAACAACCTCTTATACATGTCCCATCATCTTCTGTAATTAAATATTACTCCCTCTGTCCCATAAAAAGAGTCCAGTATCAAAACTACCTATTGTCCCATAAAAAGAGTCCTGTTTGAAAAGTCAAAGTTAGTTAAACATAGAAGTTACTTTGATGCCTTATAAAATTATGTTAATACTTTGATGTCA
>JAUEKW010000017.1:632695-643528 GCA_032274785.1 Ajuga reptans
TTTCCTTTTTTCCTGCTTTCCAGTCCGTTTCGTTTAGTTTGGTTAAGCGTTCTGCTAATATGTTGGCGCATCATGTAGCTCAGTTTGCTTTTACTTTTTCTGAGTCTCGAAGAGTGACCGGAGATGTCCCGGCTTCCCTTCAACACATTGTTATTGGTGAGGCGGTTGCCTTGTGATTTATGCTCTTTTGCTCTTTTCTCAAACAAAAAAAAAAAAAACTAACTTTGACTTTTCAAACATGACTCTTTTTATGCGGGCTGGATCCTCTCTTCTATTCCAATACTATTAACATATGACACGTGTATAAAATGACATAATGATGATATCACAAACAAGTATGTGTTACTTATTGATAGAGTTGGAATAGGAGATGAAACATTATTTGGAATAGGAGATCTCTAATACTTTTTATGGGATAAAAAATTGTTTTGATACAGAATTCTTTTTATGTGACAGGGGGAGTATATCATAACTCATAAGGAGTGTATAGATTACATTTATAATTGACCCCAACAAAAAAGAAAAAAAAGAAAAACATTACAATTGATATATTATCAAAGCTTAAATCACAAATCAGCTAACTAAAGGCCATGTTTCCATAAAGGCCAACCGCTCTCCATTCCTTCTCTCCAACCACAAATTGGGGAGACGATGATAGCACAAACTCGACTCTGACCCGAATGTACTGATAGAAATATGAGACCAGCCGAAACGAACACGATTAATCTTATTGTAATTTGAATTGACCCGAAATCAATAATTTATCTTAAAATATAATAATTATATGTTTCAAATAACTTTTAATATATGATCGGAATCGATCTGGAATTGAGCACGAATCTAACACGATAATCCGAATTGCTACCCCTAAACACAACCAAACATATTCACATATTTCTATACAATTTCTCCATCATTTAGATTGCCTTGCTCTAAACTACAATCTCTGTGAATCCAAGATGTTAAAGAGAAATCAAAGATTCATGAACCATTTTCAGCACATATTACATTCTTGTACCAACATGAACATGCATATTAATTTTACAAAGATATCTTCCAAGAACAAGATATAGATAAAATAAATAATTAATGATACATATACGATTCCTTCGTCGTCTTCTTCTTCCTCCTCCTCCTCTGCTGTACTCAGAGGACCGAAATTGGAAATGACCTCTACATACAAAAGGAGCTAGATGACAAGTCCTGCGGTAGGAGCCTATTTTCTCCGAAATCGGAAGAAATAGGACAACTTACATCCTTTGCTAATTCTCCTATGAACTATTTAGGATGATCTCATGTTATAACTCTACTCAATCTCTTCGGTTGGAGTGCCTTTGACATAACTCGTAATCTGTTTGTTATCTCCGTAAATGAAGGCCTCGCTTCTGGCTCGTGTGACCAACACTCTTCCATCAACTTTCTCCACTCGAGATCACACCGTTCAGGTACTGGTGGCCTCAGAGTGTTCGTCACAATTCCACCTTCACAGATGCCACACAAAAGAGTCCATTATTCAAGTACGATAGATGTAATACCAACGACATACACTCTATCGTCTTAGGTGTGTATTCAAAGATACAATTCTATAATACATGTGAATGTCATCAAAACTGCAAAAATGTGTATTCGAACAGCTTACCTATGATAGCACCACAGTGCATATTTATGTACGGTTCTTCTCCTGTCAGAATCTCCCACATTGCTATGCCAAAAGAGAAAACATCTACCTGAAACGACGTTTCATGGTACGTTAGATAAAGATTATTAGTAATCACCATTGTCCGAAATTAGGATGGTAGACATCAGAATCCCATTTTCAAACTTTCTTTAAATTTCAGATAAAATATATAACAAATGGAAAGTTTATAAAGGTCTAACTTTCTCAGAAACCCGAGTGCTGTTTCCATTTAATAGCTCCGGAGCCATCCAAGGAAGTGTTCCTCGAACACCACCTGACACAAGAGTCTTTTGTTTGATCCTCGATAATCCAAAATCACCAACCTGCGAAATCAGACAACCTTTGTTTCATTTGTATATCTCAGAGTTGATTAAAATAATTCTTTACGCAAAGCTAAGACTATCTAAATTTAAATTTTGTTGATAAACCACCTTGCACACAGGCCGTTGAGGATCGCCCAAATTTACTAACAAGTTGTCGCACTTTAAATCAAAATGAACAATGTTCTTCAGATGCAAGTATTCCATTCCAAAAGCAGCATCACGTGCAATTATAACCTTCTTCCGCCGATCCAGTGCTCTACAACAGGTTAATTTTCATGGACCCTTTTCTAGAAGTAGTATATGCAAAACAATTGAGAAGCAATATAAACTCACCGAGCCTTTTTTAAGAGGACACGTCTTAGTGACCCGTTCACCAAATACTCGGTAACAGTAGCCAATGTCCCCCCAGGCCCATCAGGAACCACCCCATAGAATGCTACTATATTGGGATGGTGAAGTCCCGAAAGAATCTTGGCCTCCCTCCAGAAATCATTCGTCTGTTTATACATACATATATCCACATGATTAGGAAATATTACGACTTTATTGTGTTTTTCCAAAGGTTAAATGATCAAGTCAGGATCAGTAATGCCATTTTTCTGAAGAAAAGTTTGGTGAATATTTCGAGATATAGAAGAAGCAGACGAAAAGTGATATATATATGTAATATATTCAGTCGAGACAAACCAATTTTTCTTGTTCTGAAGATCTCCCGGAAAAACAACTCTTTTTTATTCTCTTGATGGCAACATCCGTTCCTCTCCACTTCCCATGAAATACAGTTCCGAACGTACCAGATCCTAACTCTTGTAGGTCTTCAAGATCAGCGTTTCTTATGATCTGCCCAGGTTATATGGCACTCAGTCGATCACAACACAATAAACTTACGTAAAACAATGATTAGAAAAAATAAAAAAATCAATCTATTGTAAAATCCAGAACAACAAAAGGTAAAGTTGGTGGTGAACCTGCAAACCATGTATACTGGCTTCCATTTCAATGATTGCAACATCATCTAGTGATTCGCCCTTGGATTCTTCATCGATTTCAACATCCTATGTGCAAAGAGAAAGTTAAATCAATTATTGCCTCTAAAACCAGTTATACAATATAAGCAAAATACGAAGATTGAGAGTGCTGTATTACATCGCCACCAGATTCATAGAGATGACTTTCAGCTTCTGTTTTATCTCCAATGGATTCAACACAATTATCCGCATACTCCTTATGAGAATTTCTATCAGGTCTTTTCTTTTCTCCGCTATTACGAGAATCTTTGGCAGCACTCTCCTCATAATCATTCACCATTTCTTTTTTGCCGGAGACCTCGTCGCCTAAAGCAACATTTCTTGTTTTTTCTCGAAAAATGACAGGATTGTTCAAGCTTAAACCTGAACTAGATTTATCTTGAGCTAGAATCGGACTGATATATTGTGACTGGTTATTTTCGACGGTTGAAACAGGCTGAAGTGCATGAGGCATAAGATGATTTAGATCACTGTTCTCTTTTTGGCTCTTTATGAAAAACTCTGGCTCATTTGGCCTTATTTGGAAAATTTCAGGAAGTCCTTTCCACAAATCTACTGGATTTTCTACAGAACTATCCAGATCAGAACAACTTTCGACATTCTTCATCGACTTTATTGATTCTCTACTACATGTGGTATTTTCCTGATCATTATTTCTCGACATTTGATATTTCCCAGGTGTTCTCTGTACTTCCATTACTTCTTCTTGAGATGAACTCGTCATTTCAGTGGATGTTAATATTTTTTCAGTCTTTATTGTCCCTTGTTCTAAAGAGACACTCGAACTGTCTTCATCAGTTGTTTGTGATTCAAGGAGGAGATCTGCTGCACCCCTATAAGATTTTACATTATCACTAGACACAGGAGAAACACTAAATGCATCTTGAGAAGGGATCAAATCACCGGAATTTGGAAAACCCGCACCGGAATAATTGGGAGCAAACGATGCAGGAGGCTGAAACTCTTTACTGGACTTACGATAGTGTGAGCCCACCTGGGGAATTGGATGCAGTTGCACCATATCTACTGGATTGTTTTGATAACACCCTGAAGCATCAAAACCACACGGATTGTCATTCGCTGGGCTGACCATAACATACGAAGAATTGTTTGCATATCCATATGGAGATTTAACATCTGCAAACTGAAGATGAGACACTGAAGGAGATGGCATATAGGTCACTGAAGGGATTTGAGGGCCTGAAAAAGCGTGCTTGAGATTCAACGGACTGCACCCATTCTGATTGTCTAGAAGATGACAACTGGTAGGGGGTTCACACTGGTTTTCCAAACTCTCCTTACTAGTGCTTCTTTGATGGCTCGGTTCCAACATCCCATTAACAGCAACAACGTATGGACAATCTGCTTTGCCTTGTAGCTCAGAATCACCACAAGAAACAAGAAAAATTCTTAATCTTTGCGAACTTTTCTCTAACTCATAATACTCCTCAATCATATGATGAAGATCTTCATCAGAAGACACAGATATAAGCGCATCAAGATCTTCACCAGGAAGCTGGTACTTGATTATGTGAGGGTAATTACATATTGCTGTAGTATTTTTCACAAGCTCAAGATAATTTGTGTTTTTTCTAATGGACATAATCCTCGTATCTCCACCAACATATCTAAGTTTCCCATCATTTGGTCTTGGCAATATTCTTCCTCCAAAACTACAGAGGAATTTTATCTTTCCAGAAAACGAACCATCTGTAGCTCCTGATCCTCTGCTAGAAGTCTGGTAGGAAATAGGGGAGCCCGATGAATAAATGGAATGGCCTGATGGAGAGTAATCTGCAAAAATCTCGGAATCTCTTCTCTTGATACTACGAAGAGCGGTTAAATGGTGATTCTGAACAACATCAAAAGCTGCTTTACTTGTTGGGATCTGATCATCATTCATAACAGGTGTTCTCCTAACACGGTCCCTTAAAAATGTAGGTGAAAATTCCTCACCCGTTTGCACAGAAATGTTACGCAGACACTCTCCATTGTTCTGATCATCAACATCAGCACAAAGTTCTCTTTCCATCTCTACTATCAAAGATCAATTCCACTTGACATGAACATTCTCATTACTCAAGAGCTCTATAAATGTTCAAAATAAACACGGTTTTATACTTAATTTAGCAACTCTCCATTTCCTTATCGACTTAAGTGATGCCGACTAGTAATGCTTGAAAAACAGCTACAATCACATTCTTTAGAAGTTTTTTCTGCATCCCCTTTTGCTAAACAACAAACCACAACTCTCAAGCAGCAATATTTTCAAAAGTCTGCAAAGGTTTCTGACCATGACCACATCAATTACTCATAAACGACGACGTAGAGATCCTTAAAGCTCCATTAGCTCATAAAATTGGTTCTTCCTCAAGCACAACATTCAAGACTATATCAAGAGAAAATGAAATTAAACAATGTAAGATTTTTATCATACTAATCAAAACAAGCACTTCTCATAACAAAGAGAAAATGTAAATCTACAAAAAAAAAAAAAAAAAAAAAAAAAAAATATATCAGTAACCGAAAAATCATAATTAACAACAATCATTTCTAGGCCTATAACATTCATACGGATACCACTTTTATTAATTTCTCCTTCTGCCTATTTGCCCGAAAAGAATCTAAAGATGGAAAAAGAGAAAAGATGGGAGAAAAATGAATAAAAAAAATTAAAAAAATAATGCAGCCTGATCTTACCTGTTTGTGAGTCGAAAATCTTGATTTCTTACCCTCCTTTTGAGTTTCTTTGTAGATAAATTGGAAGGAAAAATGAAAAAGAAATTTGTTGTCGGAGAATTGGGTTTTGGTTTTGGGGCAAAAGATTGATGGAGAGAAAAGGGGGCATTCCATGAGTTTCGGAATATCAAAGAAAAGTTAACATTTGTACTTATAAAATATAGAATCATTCGCGCCAAAATCGCGCCTTTTTTTAACTATATATATGAAAACTAAATTTACGAAATTCATTCACACTCTCTGACTTGTAGATATACATTGTTCAGCTGTAGACATAAGTTAGGACGAGTTGAGTCGAGTACTGCCAAGCTCGGGTTTGAGTTTAACAAAAAAACTCGAGGCTCGAACCCGATTCAAGGTGGATCGAGGTTAATAACTATTCGATAAGTTTGGGATCGAGTTGGCTCAACTTGATAAAGTGTAAGATGTTTGTAGAAATGAAATTGGTCATTATTTTATTTATATATGTCAAGGATATACTTGTTAATAAATATAGTATTAGGGTAAGTAGTAAATACATATAGGCTTGTTAATGAGCAAATAACAACTAATTATATTGTCAATACATATACATATAGTCAATAGATATATTGTTAGTAAATACTTGCAGTTGTTGGTGGCAACACTTTGGTGCCCTGTTACATGAGCACATAACAACTACTTATAATTATTACAGAGTATCTTAAAAGGAGAATATGTTCAATATCACCATAAAGGATATCTAGTTTGCTTGCTGTCTTCGTCGAGGAAATCGACATTTGATCCGACAGAACATAACTCAGGTTGTCGGACAATGTAGATCTGATCGCCGTAGCTGTCGTCTTGGTAAATATCCTGGTTCCTGTGCCATGTCCACAGCGCATGCGTCGAATTCACAACCTGCGTATACAGCTCTACATATAAGTAGATGAATAGGGTCGTACACACGAGGTTACAACTCAGTACCATAACTATCAATTTTGCGCAATTTAAGGACATATTTCACCCGCGGAACACATCAAGTGACTCTTGGCAGAAGTTAGGTGACCTTTGTTGTCCTTAAATTGCGCAAAATTATTACACAGCCCTATTGCGGAGGTTGTAATTTTTTCGTGTCTAAACAACATATTTTGTTTACCTCAAGTATACCATGTCCAAAGCTGCTTTCTCTATAAGCACTCCACTCAGGCTGTCTATCCCAACAAAACAGGCCCTTTGCCGGTCCAGACGAGAAGTTCGTATGGCATACACTTCCAAACTCAGGTACATTATCACCCGCCGAGGGGCACATTCCCGGTTCATCAGCATGATCCACGTCAACTTTCTCAATATTACCCCCATCTCCAATCGTTATGTACAGAGGGCCACACGGGTCCAATGTAGAGTTGTACACTCTATTCATCCGCTCATATGCGTGCACCTTCAAGGACAACAATGTCATTTCTATTTGGACACAAAATGCAATTAAGTTTGAAGTTATGAATGAATTGACATACATGACCGGAAAATACAATATCGACACCGTGTTGATAGAGAAGTGCTTCCATCTGCAGTCTCATGCACTCAAATTCTTGATAGTGTGACGAGTAACTGTTGTACCAGGGCGGATGCCACGTGGCGACCAGCCATGGAGTTGTGTTCCGGTCGACATTCTGAAGGTCTTTCTCCAGCCAAGCATACTGAGCACCTTAACAACACATGCTCATAATTCAGCCTCAGAGGCAAAATTTACTAACTTCACTAAGCAATTATGATTTATCAATCAAAAGTTACCTGTTTGATTGTAGTCAACATAAGCACCCAACATGATAAAATGTATGCCTCCGGCGTCAAACGAGTAGTAGAAGTTGGTTTTAGAACCAGATTCATTTGACGGGACAGAAAATCTTGTCGTATAGGATAAGAATGTGGCATTGGCAGCCTGAGGCTCGATCTCATGGTTCCCTTCGATCACCATCATAGGAACACGTGACGTCAATGGCTGCATAAACCTGGTATAAACGTACACAAGTTCTAATAGAACTCCGATATATAACTAGATACGAGAGAGCTATCTATGACTATCATATATGATTAAAAGAAGTTTCTAGATGGATAGTCTTGATCAATACCTTCCCCATCCGTCCCAACGAGGTTGATAAGTCTCTCTGATAGGCGAGTCAGGAAACGCGCAAGAGTAGCAAGAAGCCCCCTTCCCTCCTGTAGTTAGATACTGATTTGCATATGTCAAGTCTCCAACCATTAAAAGGATGGAAGGATCATTCGTGATGAGATGATCGATCGTGGTGGTAGAATTGCTCGTAAGACCTAAATCTCCGGCCACTGCTATTCGAGCAGGATACTTTCCGGAGCCAGGCAGTGGCAACGTTTCAAACACGAGCTCTTCGCTCATCGCGGCTAAAGAACTATCACCACACTTGTAATAGTACTTCGTTTCGGGTTCAAGACCTGCCATGAAACCTTAAAACTCAGTCTTGCAATGTTGTCTGAATAGAACAGAGGACATCTACCACTTCCTATGCTTATATAAAACATTATTATCTTGCAGTTTGAGAAACATGTTCCTAGGCTGAAAATCTAACCAAGATACTGGATACTCGATCTGAAATCGACCGATAAAAGGTCATTTGCACTATGTTGGATTAAAGATATCAAACAAGCTTGAACATACTTTTACGTTCCATAAAATTTAAAGCTCAACTCGACCTCGATAAGTTAAAATCGTTAAAACAAGTAAGAGAATGCCAACTACACGAGCTCGCCTCGTGTTCAGCTCGATTTGATCAATAATCAAACAAGTTCAAACATAATATTAAAAACTTGATACCATTTCAAACAAATTTGAACGATAGTACGTTCAGCACGACTCGAACTCGATAAGTAAAAATCACTAAAACAGTATGAAAACGTAGAACTACTCGAGCTCGACTTGTGTTCGACTAGATTAAAACTCGTTCAAGTTCGATTTGATTAATAATGAAATAAACTTAAACATATTAAAAGATTGATAACATTTCAAACAAGCTTAAACAATGGTACGTTCGGTTCGACTCGACTCATTACAGGCCTAGATGTTTCTAAAGTTCAAACCATATTTAGCATATTCAACCCTGATTTAGCATTTGAAACAATAAACAAACTGTAAATATCAAACATTACCATCAATCCTCACATGATGAATAATGGCAGAAGTGTAATTCCAGAGGCCCTCAAATGGATATAACTGACTATAAATCATAGAAACCCCTTTTCTTTTTTCAGTATAGTTCCCACTCTCTTTGCCATAAAACACCTCACTAGCCACAGTTGTTGGATCAACTGCTGTCACATTCACCCCAATCTGTGCATCCCCTTTTCAAATCAAACAAAAACAAAGAACATATCAAACAATTGCCAAAACACGGCTAATTCTTAACTACCCAGTCGGTTAGTACCTAGGGGTGGGGAAAAATACGAAATCTCAGTATATCACACTTACGTAGCGAAAAATATCGAAAATACTAATTTTTTTTGGTATACTGAAGTTTTCGGTATGGTATGTTGCCGTGCCAAAAATTCAGTAACGGTATGAGAATTTGAAGATTTTTTTGTATTTCGATATATACCGGAATACAAAATTCGAAATTTCGGTATATATCCGTATACCAATTTTTTTTTTTTTTTTCAATTTTAGTAGTTCTATATTTTGGTAAATTAAAATTTCTGGATATATACCGTGAAATTTTAGTATACGAACATAAGACTCGGTATACCGAAATTTTAGTATACACTGATATTTGCTAATGTCATACCGAATTTTCGATATACTGAAACAGCCTAGTACCGACTGGAGTAATTCACCATTTATTAGGTGGTGAAGCCCAATTGATCTCCATTTTTTCATCAAATCTACGGTGGATTGTCCCGGTGGGTAAGAATTTCCCTCCAAAACACACACACAAAGAGAAATGGGGTATTACCAGTGACCCAAGAGACCCACATTGAGGTAGGAGTAGACAATGCAAGAGCAATCTGTTCTGGGAAATTTGAGGAAACGTTTTTGCGAAGCCTTGGATGATCCATAGGCAAGTCATCGCTGCCGCGGCGCAACGACGGATCGAAACGGCGAGTTACCGGCTCGAAAGGGCCTTCCAGGGTCGTCGGAATATGTGCTGCCGCCGCAATTTTTGTGATCAGGATCATCGGAAGAAAGACAGCTGAAAATAGTTCAGATTTCTCCATTGAAGGTCCCTTTTTTTTCTTCATTTGTGATTGTGATTATTACTAAATACTGTGGTTTTGAAGATTGAGTGAGCATTTTGCACTTCGTGATATGCACGATGATGTTCTTTTGGGGATTACAAATGGAATATTCTGTTTCTGTATCAGATGCCGTAAATCGTCTTAGGTTGACTGATATACACAATTGAAAATGGATTATTTAAGTTCAGTGCCCGTCCAATGTTTAAAAAGGCCTGGTGCAAAAAAAATAAATAAGGCCGTTAAAATATTTGTAACATTGTATAAAAAATATTTTTTTATCGACATGACAAACCTTCGATATATAACAATCCATGTTTTAATCTCATCTCATCAAAATAAAATATGTAAATGAGCGGTCAAATGAAAAAAAAAATAGTGAGAGGAAATATATAGAGATATACAGAAAATACCAGGTACACCACACTTGTATTTTGTTACTATTATCAATCTAGTAATATATAGAGATATACAGAAAATAAAAATTTAGGAGCCTTTGTGTTGGAGGAGAAAAAATTTAGGAGCCTTTGTGCTGGAGGAGAATCGAACACGCGAACATATAGAGATATAGGAGCCTTTGTGCTGGAGGAGAAAAAATTTAGGAGCCTTTGTGCTGGAGGAGAATCGAACACGCGAATATATAGAGATATAGGAGCCTTTGTGCTGGAGGAGAAAAAATTTAGGAGCCTTTGTGCTAGAGGAGAATTGAACACGCGAATATATAGAGATATACAGAAAATAAAAATTTAGGAGTCTTTGTGCTGGAGGAGAATCGAACACGCGAATATATAGAGATATACAGAAAATAAAAATTTAGGAGTCTTTGTGCTGGAGGAGAATCGAACAC
>JAUEKW010000017.1:665852-677326 GCA_032274785.1 Ajuga reptans
TGTGTTCATCATCTTCTTCCCCACCTCCCAATCCACCACCACCATTCCGCCGCCATCACCACCGCCACCACAACCGCCGCCATCACCACCGTTCATATCTTTTTGGGAAGAAGACGATGATGTGTATTTTAATTGATTGGATGATTTCTCACTCTTAATTTTCACTTTCTTTAATTTTACTGATTTTCTTCAAATATTTCTCTTTTTAATAAATTATTTTAATGATGATGTGGCATTTCTTTTATGATGTGTAAATTATTTGATAATTAAAGAGCTGATGTGGAATTTATTTTACATTAAGAAAACTAAATAAGAAATTCCACATATGAATGTAGCGCCACGTCACTTAAAATCCCCCATTTCAGCCGGCACATGACCGGCACGTGATGTTTTCTGGCAAAAAATTGAATTTTGGGACGAAATTCGTACAATCCAAATAGTTACGGGACGAAATTGAAAAAGTGAGAAGTTATGAGATATTTCGCAGGTGAGGCTATAGCTGTGGGACGTATTATGAATTTTTCCCTAAATACTGCATTGCTAGTTATACCATTGAAACGTTAGATTCAAGATGTGGACAATGATAGATGATTGCAAGTAGAAATTCATTGATGATTTCTGTTTAGGGGTTGGTGGCAATAGTTGACCTGACACCACAACACGAATTAACTTGAATTTACTGAGAGAAAGTACATACCAACCCGACAGGGCCGGTCCAATGTTTAAAAGAGCCTGGTGCAAAAAAATAAAAATAAGGCCCTTAAAATGTTTGTAACATTGTATAAAAAATATTTTTTATCGACATGACATAAACCTTAGATATATAACAATCCATGTTTCAATCTCATCTCATCAAAATAAAATATGTAAATGAGCGGTCAAATAAAAAAAATGTATTGGAGGAGAATCGAACACACAAACTCAGCCAAACACATGAAATTCCCCCTACTTAAGATACCAAGTATGCTACACTTGTATTTTGTTATTATTATCAATCTAGTAATATGTAAAGATATACAGAAAATAAAAATAAAAAAATTTACGAGCCTTTCTGCTAGAGAAGAACCGAACACGCGATCTCACCACTGAGCATGAAGTTGGCCTCTATAACCTTACCAATTAAGCTAGAGGAAATGTTAAGCATCTATTCAGCTCGAAACATATATTTTACATATATATAGAATAAAAAATATTTGGGGCCCTTCCCGGCCGGGGGTCCGGTGCGGCAGCACCGCCTTGACTGCCCCCGGGCCGGGCCTGCAACCCGATACAAACACAATTATCCTAGTTTTGACATGAAACGACTTGAAATCAATAATTTATCTTAAATATAATGCAAAGCTATCAATTCCTATATATCACATACGAAGGAAAAAAATTAAAATAGGCACAGTAACAGCTTTTCAATTGGCATCTTCAAAAGGAATGAGGAGAACAACACAAATGCCCAGAAACCCTAAACGTTTATTCTGTCAATGTCGTAACAAATTTACAGATAGCGCGCACACGATTATTGAAACCAAACATGGCTCCGGCATATGAGTAGCGTTCTCTAAATTCTTTATAGCCAGAATCCAGAGACACACCAAGATCACTGCTTGTTTCTATTGCGAGCTATTTCCCGTGCCATCTCCCTCAGTTCCTCGGGAGATGGAGGGCGTTGCGCTTCAGTTGGGTACACTATATACTGCCGCTGCATAATACAGAACAACACTGCTTTAGAAGGCATATAAAAGATCAGTAGGCATACATTTATATGAATTAGTATACATAATTACTAGATTTATGGTCTAGCTACAATTCAGTAACTGAATTCGTGCAGCAGATTGAATGCTGAAGGGGTTGTTTGTTTCATAAGAGAAGAAAAACGAAGCTAAGCTTCATTCACTCGTGCAATAACATAAGCAACACCTTCTCCTTTTCTCTTCTTATTGTACCTTCCTATTATTGTTTTTCTTCAATTACGAAAAGTGATAGTTAGTTCGCAGTCACAGGCCTTGAAACAACGGTGACATTTACGCGGTGGCCAGCTATCACAACAAGCAGAATTCTTTAGTTCATCACATAAAAGGTAAAATCTGCTTATTACAGTTTGCATATTGCTGCCTAACTTAAAGGCTGTTGCTAATTTGAGGAAAGAAATCGGATAATCGGATAACAGATCGTCAACAGTAAAATAAAATTTAGATATACATAAACAGTGGTACAATGCTTCACCCTAATGTCTAATTTATCAAGTTCTGCACTTTGTCGTCCTCGAAAATGAAAAATTTAAACATGTGAATTCGACAGATCTCGATAGTGAATATGATCTGTGTAACTGCAGCAACTCCTAGATTTTCATTTAAGCATTTATACTGTAATTACTAACAAATTATTGAATTACTCAACTTCAACATTCCTGAATCCTATCTCAGAAATTCAACCTCATAAAGAAGCCAATTAAATAAATCCAAATGTACACCAAAAGAGCCTCAAATCACACACTCAATCTCACACAGAGAGAGAAAAAAAGGAGCAAATCCTTCAGAAAATTGAGAACAAATGAAGCTACGCAAAAGAAATTCCCAAATTAACTTTGCACACAATTAGGGCATACAAATAAGCTTCTCTTTACAGCACACACACACACACACAGATGCTGCTTTTTCTACCTTCAATTAACTAACTTAAATCCTTTATTGAAATACAACATAAATTTATGCACAGAAAATAAACACATAATGAAATGTACTTACATTTCCCATGGCTTTCTGAAGATTCTTCGTGTTGCTGGCGAAGAAGTACATCATCCCAATCGGAACGGTGACGTATACAGCAAATTTAGCGATCTCCAAAACACCTTTTGATGTACCTATAGACGACATTTCTATCACTGTTCTTCTTTATTTCTTCCCCTCTTTTATCTCTTTTTTTGCAGAATTAACAGTGTGATCGATAAGAATATATACGTGGGAGGTTTTAGAACCAAGCATATATATATGGGCCGGTGATGGATTATATATATATGGGCTGGCTTTTTGGACAAACATATGGGCCAAAATGTAAATGGTGGGCCCACCGTTTCTAAATGGGCCAGTTATGAATATTTCATTGCCGTTATTTTGTTATTTCCTTTAAGCTCACACTTTATGATATTGCCGAATTCCAGATTTGAATTCCTCCCACAGTCCACCACCGGCCGGCGGCCACCATTCTGAGCTAGGGTTCCGGTGACGAGGTTGCAACTTAGTTATAAAAACGACGTCGTATTTTAGGTAAACTGGAGACCTCATTTTGTTAATTTATTTTCCCTTGTTTACTCATCTATGATTATGGTTCCCCTTTTTCTCCATTTAGTTCAGTGAAAAATATAGGATTTTAGTTTTTAATTATTTTAGTTGAACAGAATTGTAATTGCAATGCTCAATTCCTATTACCGAATTTTGAAAGAGCTGCACTTGCTGGAGTGTATCTATTTATATTCATAGAATTGGGGTGTGAAATTGAACTGAAGATTATATTCAATTGAACTGTTTCGAATTGAAAATTCAGGATATTTTTCGTCTTATCTTGGCGTAAATGATATTTGCAATCTTCGGGTAGCTCTAGATTAGTTTGGTAGTGAAGCTGAATGAAGCCACTCATAGAATTTAATGATTATAAGCTGCTGTATATGATTCAGAGAATATCGGCTAAGCTTATTTCAAGCATCTTATAAGCTCTAACATCTTATAATTTAATTCAAAGCTTATAAGATGTAATTTTTCAAGAGCTTCTAAGACAATGTTGTGTTTGGATAATGGTCCATGGAGCTTATAAGCTTACAATTTAATGAAGGGGTTTAACTATGGATTTCGGGGGTGAACTTGAAATTCACTATCAAACACACTCTTGATTAATGTGTGAAGTGTGTGGGTTATTCGTGTATTGTGTGTACGTGTGTGTGAAGGGTGTGTGGTGTGTATATGTGTAATTTGAGTGTGGTTTATAAGATTTGTTCTTTTTTGTGTGTGTGTAGTGTGTGTGAAGTGTGGCTTATTAGATTTTAAGAAAATAAGATGTAAGATGGACTAGAGATACTTATTTTTTTGGAGCTTATAAGCTCTTATAACATATTTTTACATCATTGTTTGACATCTTATTGTTTCACACATTTTAAGAACTTATAAGCTCCCAAACATCTTATAAGATGTTTTGAGGAGCTTATAAGCTTAGTCGAACACCCTCCAAATCATGCATTGTTAAGCACATAATTTTGAGAATTTTTGCCCCTTAACCTTACTAAGAACTGGTGAAAACAATTTTATCTTGTTTCTAACTCTTTGATGTAGTAAGAATACCGAAGAAACAAGAAAGTGAGGTTGTGTTTGGATAGAGAGACTTGAAATGTAAAAATTCGAAACTCAAGTCCCTCAAAATAAGTTTAAATTGAATGTGATGGATTTCAAATCCGTATTAATTCAAACAACCACCAATGGGATTTTCAAATCCATCCTCAAACCCTCAACTCCAAACACAACCTGATCACCTTTGTAACTGTAGGCAGCAATGGTGGACGTATGGTGGACTCTGCTGGGTGCTGCAGTTCCCGTTTTCGTTGCTGGTCAAGCCATGAGAATCAAGGCAAAACATGCTGAGGAGCAACGGATCAAGAGCGCCCGAGGCAGGGAGAAGAGTGCGGACGACATTTTTGTGTGCGAGAGAGTTTGTACGTCAAAGAGAATGCTGAAGAAAGTTGGAGCCTTCTCCAAGGATCCGATCCCGGATACTTGTGTTACGGTATGTGGAGTTTCTGAACTCGATGCTTGTGCTGATGCCTGTGCTCGAACTGTCTGTGTTAACCAACACCAAGTGCCTAATTGGAACGATATTTGTCTTCGAAGATGTCAGAATGAGTGTCTCAAGTTATCTTCTTCTCGCTCTTCTTGATAATATTGTCTCACTTTTTTGGAGTTAAATTTGTCATACTTTGGCATCTAAATGTGATGAGCTTTCTTGATTTATCATCCTATCTTTTCGATATTCACTATCGGAATCCTGTTTTGGTAAATAAATTTTCTTAAAATTATTTTGCTATTTCAGGAACTAAACGACCTGTTTATGTGTCTAATAGTGTTACCTGGATTGTTCAATATCAGAGATATGTAACTTATTTTCGTAATGTAGTACTGTTGCCTTCATTGATCATTCTTGCTGAGAATTTTGTGATATAGTCATATAGTTAGAGGTGGCAAACTCGGCCTTCCCTGCCCGATATTTTAGGCAATCTGGGCCGTAGGGTTCGTAGCCCAATGATCGTTGGACCCACCAGCCCCGAAAGGCAAACAGAATAGTAGAATATAAGTATATAGGATAGATTCCTATAATTCAGTCACATTAAATCAGGATTAACAAACTAAGTCGTTTTTGTAACCAATCTGAATTATTGCTGGATTTTAACTTTTTAAGGTTGGATAAAAAAACCTAATTTTACGTGTGGGACATTATTGGAATATTGTAGTTGGTACACGGGATTCGAAGATTTACTCTCCACGCATCTGACACTATTTTTTTTACAAAATTTAAAATTGCAGCAATTAGTCAAAATTGGGAATAACCTATAAACTTCAGTTGTTTCATTAATACTAATAAAATAAGGGAAATAATAATAATGATACGTTGATGTTATTATTATTATTATTAATCATAAACTAATTTTTTACCTTTCCGTATTTATCTACTCAATTATTATCAAACTTGAAAAAAAAAAAATCTTCTAATGATAACTTAACTTGTTGTAGAACAAGAAAAACCCTTTTAAGTTTATTATTCCCATTTTTCTATCTCTTTTATATGTTTATTTGATAATCTAGAACAAGACTTTTTATTTATTTATTCAGATACTGAGTTTGTTATAGCAATTAAAAGTTAAAAAAAAAAAACAAAAAAAAAAGAGACTTTTAACATATGGTCTTTATTTGTTTACTCACATTAGTGAGTTAGTTATAGCAATTAAGAGGAAAAAAAAAAGAAAAAAAAAAGACTTTTAACATCTGGCCTAATGGAAGGTCCGACTCTGGGTTCGGGCTAAGATTCCTACGGTCCAATCAATTTAAAATATCGAGTGGGCTGTTGATCCTCGGCCGGGCCAATTTTGCCACGAGGTATCAGAATTGATGATGTGATAACGCAAAAAACCAAAATCAAGAATTTAAACATTTTATTCAACATACAATATTATTAGAAAAGTTACACAATTTATTCAGACAACACAGAAAACATCAAACATAGGCATCTGGGTTTTGGACAAGGAAAGCTTCGACAGCTTTGTACATTGCCAACACCCTCTCTTTCCCTGCCTTAATTTCCTCTTCTTTCAGAGCAAAGTCTCCCACAGTGAAGTACTTGCTCGTGACCTTTGAAATCGAGCCACCGTCACCCGACTCCTCGAATTTAACCTCGTAGGTTATCTTCTCGAGTTTATCCGCCAACGAATCGCCTTCAACCAGCGTGTAGCCGTATGTGAATGTCTTCTCGTCTAGCTCGTCCACCCGGTACTTCACATACTTCAAGGGGCTACCTGCATTAGCAAATGAGCAATTCTTAAGTGGGGTTAGGCATACAGGGCGCCTGCGCTAAAACAAGGACTAGGCGAGGTTAAACGGGGCCTAATCTAGGAGACAACTAAAGGAATCAAACAAAAAAAGGGTAAAAAGTCGAAATGAACCTTGAGCAAAGTTGATCTGCTTGATGCTTCCTGCACCTCCATCACCTTGAGTAATCTCAATGCTTTCAATGGCTTGTGGGAGGAGCTTCGGAATCAAGTTGTGGGAATCGACGATCGAGGCCTTGAAGATCCTTGAAGGAGCGATCGGGGAAGTGTATTCGTCTGTGAATGTGGTTACAGCCATGACTCAGTATCAAAGATAAGAAAAAAAGAGTAATACTTTTGTTGAGAAGTGATGATATGACTAAGAACAAGAAGGTGGGAATATATAGGCTCATTACATGGGCATTTTTCGTAGTCGAAATTATTCCGGATTGTGTCAATACATGGCAGACGGCAGAAGTGATGCTATGCTTAAGAGATCATAGTAAGATAAAGAAGAGGATATCCCACCTTTTCATTTAACTTAAAATATTATTTCGTCGTAACTTTCTATGTAGAGCAAACAGAGAAATGGATATGTACCTGGATGTTGTGCTGGTTTTCTCTCTCTACTTGAACTTCTGGAAGTACCATTGGCATTAGTATTCAGAAGACTTCAGTAAACCTATAAATAGCATGATCTTACCACATCCTCATCAGACAGCAAATGACAAAAAAAAACTTGGTTAGAGAGAGATTGTGTTTTGGTACTGGGCTATCATCAATTCCTGTGAAGAACACAATTGTCCCATAACTCCAGCAAGAATATTTAAAGCTTCAATGATAGATTGTCACAAGAAATTTTGGAGCAAATTTGTCATTTGAAATCATAGATTCTTGGTTAGTAACAAACTATTTTAGTGATCACTAAAACAGGATGATCGGCATCAATATCCTGACAAGCATTCTCTTCATCGAAAAATGGAAAGTTGCATAAGAACATAATATGCGATGCACAAACACATTTCCCAAATAAAAATGTATTATTGTGTGCAATTCAATATCAAGACAAATATAACATACATTTCAGCTATCAGCCCAGTAATTTCCTATACGTTTCATATTTTCCCAGAAACAGACAAGTCACCAAATAAAACATGGAAAAACATAAACTGATTAACAGACTCGGGCGAGAAAAGAAAACAGATTAAGTTCGATCTAACGTATCTTTTCTCATTACCAAATCTAGTGTAGTAAACATGAGCTTATATTTCAATCCGAGTCAAGAATCACTAGGAAAATATAAGCATATGCCATGTTTGGATCTATCTATACTCTTGCAAGATAGAAAAACTCACATCCTTGCACAGTTTCCTGAACTTTTAGCTTCCTTATATAGAGTCGATCGCTTCATCTCTGTAGAAACGCTGATTAAATGCTTCAGTTCTCACTGGAAGGATTTTCATCCCACCCGGACGTGTGTTGAGCAAGGCTAGACAACATTCATGTCTCAACTAAGACGAGGACAAACTAGATATCATCATCGGTAACATCATTATCATCATCCATGTCAATGACAGACGAAAGAGTCGAAACCCACGCCTGCAAGCCACTCTCAGTGTCCTTTTTCCTCATCTGATCAAGCTTGTCAATGGCAGCCTTAGGAACTCCGCATTTCAAGAGAATAATCCCGAGGGATTTGAATGTAGTGTCATCGGGTGGGACAAGAGATTTGAGCATCTCACCAAAAGTGGCTACTGCCTCCTTATATCTTCCATCAGATGCATAAAATCCAAGCACAAGATTATAACTCAACAACTCACTCATAAGCCCTAATTCTCTCATCTTTTTCGCAATCCAAAACGCTTCCACAAACCTCCCGTTCCGCTTGTACATACACAACATCATAGCATATGTAAACTCATTCGCGTCTCCATTTCGCTTCAAATTCTCAAAAATCTCTTCTGCTTCTGACAACATTGATCGCTCACTGTACAGATCGATCATACAGTTTGAGGAGTAAACATCAAGATTCGGCTCAAGTGAGTGAAGTGTCTTGTATGCTTCTTCTGCTTCTTGCAAGTACCCTACTTTCGTATAGAGCTTGATTAGTGACTTACATACGACAGCATTCATCGGCAGTCCAAGGTTTCTCATCGTGTCAACATAATGCATCGCTTCTTGCACACTCCCAGTTTCAGCAAAAGCGTTTATTAGGACACCGTAAACAATGACATCAGGCTTTACATCAAAACCTATCATCTCCTTGTACAATCCAACTGCCATGTCCATATCACCCGATTTTGCATAGCTTGATATAACAGCACAATACGGAACACAATCAGTAACCAATCCCACCTCCTGCATTTTCCTAAGATAAATTATCGCCTTTTGAGGCAAATCCGCACTAGCAAGCATTTGTACAATCGAATTATAGCCACATTTATCTGGAACTAAACCATATTTCTCCATACTGTCGAATAAGCCACACGCCTGCTCAAATTTCTTGCTGACGCCATACGCTTTGATCATCACATTAAACTCAACGACTGTCAATTTCTTTACTTGCAGACAGCAGTCAAATACTTTCTGGGCTTGAAAAATATACCCCCTCTCCCCATAAGCATCAATGTTGGCAGAGTAGCACTCAGAAGTCATATTCCCACCAAGATGGAACCGTTCGAACCATGACCACGACTTATCCAACAACCCAGCTTCTATGTACATTCTTGTCAAAGAAGATTGCGTAAATTCGTCTATCTCAAATCCTCTTTCATCCATCTCCGAAACCAGCTCCTCTACTTCAGCTACCATATGCCTAATCGCAAACGCATATAGGAGGGTTCGATAAGTGACAGCATCAGGTTCAAGAGAAGTCGCCTTCATCTTCTTCCAGTACCTTGCTGCCAATTCTATATCATTGTGCCTAGCATGTAGGGATATGAGAATGTTGTATGTTCGCGTATCAGGGGAGCATTTAGCATCCTCCATTCTTTGCATCAGTGAAGCTACTTCATCTAACTGACCATTATTACCATGCATATGAATCATAGTATTGAAAGTAACCGTATTTGGCACAACACCTTTCTTTAGCATTTCTTCAAAAGTCTCACTTGCTTTTTGCAGTTTGCCAGCTTTTCCATATGTATCGATCAATGTATTATACGTATACGAGCCCACACATACATTTGCTAAAGAATCAACATTAGCACTCATAGATTTCCTCGATTTAGCACTTCCACGCGCCTCCACCACGGAGTTATTACACGACCATTTCTTGAAAAACTCTTCAGCCGTCTTAAAATCCCCTGCCTTTTTATACATCTGAACTACAATTCCCATGGTAACCTCGTCCGGCTCCATTTTATGCTCGTTCATCAATTCCAACCATTTCATTGCTTTGTCCCTTTGCCCTCCTTTGCTATAGACATCTATCAAAGTACCATAGGTTGAATTTATAGGCTTAATCCCTTTCTTCCCCATCTCATCCCACAACCTCTCAAGCTCACACCATTTTCGAGCTTTGCCGAGAATTCTAAGCATTATGTTGTAGTGAATAACATTCACTTCATAACATCCTTTTCTCTTAAACCACTCAAAAATCTCCATTGCCCTTTCCCACCGAAGTTGCTCCTTCAATAGTATGCTTCGTTCCTTATTAGTCAAAGTCATTTGCCAAGGCCTCAAAGCCTCATCCAAGTCATTAATCGTCTCAACGGCTTCTAACATCGCAGGAACACACCCTCCATACCTCCCCCATTTCGTCGAACACTTGGTGTGCATCTTCATCCCATCCCCACTTTTACCATAATTCCCATTACTCCCACCTTTTTTCCTCACAAAATCATTCTGCTTCACTTTTTCTTTCCCATAAACACCATTGTTAACATCCTCCAGCACTGAACTACGACTACGAATTTCCTCGTCCGCAACATTAACCCCATCTGCAGGCACCACATTCACCTCAACACTCCCATTTCTCTCACTTCCACCATCAAAATTACCCAAATCATCAGCGTTACTCACGTCTTCTTTCTCAAGAACCCCATTTCTGACATTAAAGACAACACCTTGAGTTCCAAAAGCACCACCAGAATTGATAATCTTCTCGATTTCTCTACGAGGGCCTTTGATAAAACCATTCTTCTTTGACGCACGCCCACCATTCGGGGGGCACTCAAGACTTTGCTGCTTCTGTTTTTGTTTGATTTTGTCGCCGGATATGTGGATTGGTCGAGTAACAGAAAGTCCCACATTTGGTGGCGTAGTTTTTATGGAATTAAATATGCGCAGGCAATTGGAGTCCGAATGTTGAAACTTCACAAACATCTTCAGAAATTAAGGGGAAAGAATGAAGTTTTATTTTCGGACATTAAGAGGAAGCATTAAAAGGACCTTTTTAAACAGGAAAAAGTGCTGCAAGAGTGTTTTTAGAGAGAGAGAGAGAGAGCACGAGAAAGATGGTAAGATAATAAATATATATAATAATGCACATCGAATATATATCCAGCCGTCTTAGCTCAGCCGGTAGAGCGCGTGGCTTTTAACCACGTGGTCGTGGGTTCGATTCCCACAGACGGCGTTACTTTTTTCTTTTTTGGGCCTCTAAATAAGAAGCCCATATCGTAATGTGGCCCTTTCTTAACAATAAGCCCATTCAGTTTTTGGTATACCAAAATTCGGTACCGTGTCGATACATACCGATACTGTACCAAAATTTTGGTATACCAAAATTTTTCAATATACCGTTAGAAATTCGGTATACCGAACTACCAAAATGCCGATGTATACCGAAATACCGAACTACCAAAATATCGAAAAAAAAATTGGTAAACCGGTATATACCGAAAGAGTAACACTTATGTGCCCCGTTGCATGGATCTTTTTATATGCAACGGGTTGACCCAAATCCAATTTTCAAAAA
>JAUEKW010000017.1:735679-747619 GCA_032274785.1 Ajuga reptans
GCCTCCTCCGGTAAACCAGCAACGGTTTCGGCTCACCAGCCTGCACCAACTCCTGTTCCGATTCTTGCTCTCTATCACAAAGGAATTTTCTCCCATAGAAGAATACATTTCATGGAAAGAAAGGATATATCGTAATCCATTATTAGTCATTTCACTTAAGAGAACTCTTTAGTCAATATAGAGTTCTACCGCGATGGAAAATAAAACAAACAATACCCACCAGAACAAAAGGTAAAGCAAACCCACAGGGAAAGGTAAAAGAGCATTTGGGATAACAAAGCATTTTGAAATTATTCCCAAGCACAAGATGCTACTGGTGCATCGGAGTATGATGATATGACTAGTTATTCTTAGGAGACACCATCCAAAAAAAATTGATATCATGTTAAAGTTAGCTTGTTGAAGCCAATTACTGCAGCATAAGCATATTCACAATTTTCACGCACACAGAAATGACAGGTTTGGAACACGGAAGAAGCTAGATCAGCTAAGGTAGCCAAAACACACAGAAGACAATAATGAACACATACAACACCAAAGAAATGGGGGGTGAAAAGAAAAAGAAAAAAAAGAAAAAAAAAAAAGGAGAACTCTGCTGGAGGATATGCAACAATCGGAATGCAGGTTTGGGACAAGGGAGAATCTAGACAGTAAATTGGAAATGCCTACAATATGACACTGCAAATACAAGTGGCAAGAATCTAGCAGTAAACTGGAATTACCTACAAGATGACAAAGCAAATACAAGTGGGAGGAAGAACTTATCAAGTGAATTGACTTAGTGAGAGATCACACTGGCTGCTAGGATAGCCAAAACGAACAGGAGATAATAATGAATATATACAACATAGAGAGCAAAAATGCTGGCCGATATCCAACAAGCAAACTCAACCCCCTGATTAGTAATTGTTATATTCCCAGATGAGAGTGGGAACATTCAATCAGTAACTTGCAAAAAGAGAGCCCTACGTTGATGATCAGCACGACACCGAAAGGGAGTGCACTGAAGCTATAAAGAATGATCCTATAGAGAATGAAGTCCCCACTCCAATGTTGTCCCAAAATAAGATTCCTATTTCTCTAGAGTACAAATTTTCTATTTTTGGTCAACTTGATGGAGGTACAACTACAACCTTCTAAAGCGGTCAATGCTCCCTAATATGACTTTATTTGTTGATTGGGCTTATTCAATATATGTCTGTTGTTGTGGAAGTACCAAACCTAACTTTGACTACTTTGACTTCTGAAAAACGACTCTTTTTGTTGCAAAAATATTTTAGAACCAGGACTCATATTTTGGTAGGATAATATACAGCACAACTAAACACAACTAAACTGAAGAGTATATTTTGAACAATGTTCATTAATAAAAATAAAGAACTGGAAACATAATGAACATTTAAACATGGTATCAACCTCAAGGAATTAGGATCTCAGCCTACCTCTCCAAGACGACGAAATGCTCCATATATACCTCCAAATATAGTGGAGAAGATAGCATACCAAATCTGAGTGTCCATGAAATATACCTGGAAGGAATCATGATAAAGATATCATCACTAAAGAGCACAACAAACATGGACCACCACAAGGATATCCATGAACTTACAATAATAATGGGAGCCCAGAGTGCAATCACTACTCCAATGTTGTTCTTTGCTGAAAAACAAAGAAAATGATAAGACATTAGTTGGTGGAGATTTCACGCATGACTATTAACAGATTAAGGGAAGAACTCATCCCAATCAAATTACCTCGAGGGAAGAACTCGTGCCACTGCCACTCACTATTTCTTATGCTAACCCGCATGATTTCCCTTGTTGGACTAACAAGAGGCCTTATCTGCAACCAAGAAAATATATCAAGACCTCAATTGAGAACGCGACCAATTTCACCATCAGAGGGTGTAGGATTTAGTCCTTAGGCCCCCAGATCTTTCAGACAACGTATATTAGACCTTTAGACAGAAGACAATTATTGCAGTAACATGAGAAGTGATACTGCAAATATTAACATTATCATATAGATAGGGTTTATAGCTTGGAAATGTTAGCAATATTTTGAAAACAAACATCCTATCCCAAAAAAAAGAACATTTTAGAAATAAACAGGATAAGAACGCACCTCCACAAAAAAGCTAAATGCCAACTTTGCTGCCAAGAGAAGAACCCAGTACACCGTGTATCTAAAAGTTGAAATCATCATCAATAATTTTAGTGAGCTGAAGTGTCTATAGAAAATTATTTTAGTCAGAGAATGGAAGCAATGTGTACTTGAAAACAGAAAATGTGCTCTCTTGCATCCCCCTTCCAACATAGAGCCGAGGCTGCAGAGAATGACAGGTGAGAATATAAAATGCACGTGATGGAAGAGACCAAACTTTACTCTGGAAAGCACGTTGGGTTGGAACAAGATATCCATACCTGCGACCACCACATCATGAGCCTCACAATTTTGTAATCTGATCTTTCAAGGTTCCTCCGGATGAACGGGAACAAAAATAACAAAGCAGAGAGCATATTCGGAGATAAGTAGACTAGAACCGCGATAATGAACAGAGAAGGGGAGTCCGAACCACCACCAAACCAGCCCTTAATGGTCTGTGCAAATCCAGTGGGATTTTTCCAACTATATGCATAAGTCACTGGCAACACAACCACCCATGCTGCTGCAGAAACAACCTTTAGTATGTATCTCAGCTTTACATGCAGCGACATACTCATCCTTGCTTTCCAGCTCATAATGATATCAAGAACGGCTGCAACAAAACGTTGAAAATCAAGTCTATTGATAAAGATGGTTGAATGACCAGAAGTATCTAAAGGAAGGACCTTGCTATATGGGCCAACCTCAAAGGTTTCCTCCTCTTCCAAAAGGTGATGTGTTGTATTTACAGTGAATCAGGACCATTAAAGTCTACCATATTAATCAGGTGAAAAAAGGGGAATTATGTAATAGAATATAAGTATATAACAGGATTTATGTTGAAAGAGAAAGATATTAGATTTCCTTCACAACTATGGTGCCTACTCCTGATCTGACCAGTCTGAAAACTCCCATCCTCCAACATATTATTGACCAAAAGAATTGGACATAGATAATATCTATAACAAATTAACAAGAAATAGTAGGGCTACGAGGGATAAATTGCCAAAAGGAAATTAGCATGTCTATCTTGTTACCTTGTACAAGCTTTAGTATTGCTGCTGTGATGAAAGTGCTCAAAACTTTCTTGAACACGTCACCCTCAAATATAGCACCTAGGTCGCCGGATCCATGCCAAGCAATTATGATCATTGCCTTCAGTCATAAGTTCATGTGAAAATCACATGATATCAGAAACACGGTAATTATAAGATGGTAAGAAGAATAAAAGTACATAACAGTCAAGACTACCTGTAAGGACAAAATAAAGAAACTCCACATCCTGTCAAAACTCCTAAATATGTGCCAAAATGAGCGGATCTCAACAAAATTGATTTTACCGATCCATCGATCTCCTTTAACAGATGCACTGGCCTGAGTATTGTAGAATGTCATAAAAAATATGTAAATCATGGAATCAGATTAGTCAGAAGTGAGAAGAAAGATTAATAATTAGCGGCGTGGAAAATATCCTGATACTTGAGAATTGACAACTAAGATCTAATACCATCGGCTTAAAAAAAATAATAATTAATAGTACCAACAGAACAGTGGCTTGCTCAAATAGAAAACTATGAAATATGCAAGTTGCATATAGAAGGTCTCTGGAACGTTGAGACAGGCTTCTGTTTTTCACTGCTAAGATCTATCTTTACAATGGAAGCTCACAAAAGCTCTCACTTTCTGAGATTCTTATATCCCCTTTAAAGCTGAACATCCTTCAATAAACCAAAACTTGCGGGATCACAAAATAGGGAAAAAAATAACTATCAATCAGCTATTGATCACCACTGAGTAGTTGACGTCACCAAATATACAGGCCACAAAATAGATCAAGATACTCCTTAGATGAGCAACTGAGTCCCTTGCTAAAGACAGTTTCCAATAACCATTTGGAAATATGTTAAAAGTTCTACCCAAGTTTCTTATTAGTCTCCGTAGATGGTTCCGGTGCATAACTCAACTTCATGAATTATTAGTATGAATATAAACATAAGATTCAATTGCCCTCTTACTCATAATCACCGCCATCACCAACCTTCTCTCTGTTGCTTCTCATATCCTTTCATGTACACCATCACAACAACAACGAGAATACCCAATCTATTTATTTGTCGTCTATGCAGACATGATGAATTGCTGCCACCAAGTTATGGATGCTCTTTCAGTTCTTGTGCACAAACCAGTGCTTGACATAAGAGCCTTATTGTTAGTATAGCGACTGAAATTGAAACTTAAACTTTCTAACTGCATGATATCAAACTCAGAGAATCATGTGACATAAGTTAGACCTTAATTAGCTGTTTCCTAGAAGGCTCCTTCCGGAGAACGACACTGAGTATTGTTGGTATACTTGCAGGAAATAATTGCAGTGATTTAAAAATTTAATCAAATGCGTCCTAATGCTATAGATTATTGTGGGAGTACAAATTGAATATCTGGAAGACTGGAAACCGGACCAACTTTAGTCACATCACTGAACCCAATCTTCCATGCAGTAACAACTTATGAAGTGCCAGAAAGAACTACAACAGAAAAAGTAAAGAGAAAATGTTGAGGGGGGGGGGGAACCATGGGCAACCAAATATTACAAGGCCAAGTAAACCGCAACAGCAGTGCTGTTCAAATATTCCCAGTAATAAAAAAGGTGTTCTGATAAAATTAAAAATGGTCAGATAGAAGATAAAATTCATTGGCATTCACAGGAAGAGAAACATTACCAACATAATGAATTGGGCCTAAATATATGGTAGGATTGCGGGGAGACTCTGTCATATCAAGCTAAGCTAGTGAGAAGGCACGACACTTATAACATAATTGCTAACTATGTGCCAGCACAGACAAATAGTACTTCAATAGAACAATCCTCTAGTCCTGAATATTTTGGGTAGCCAGACGAATATTGAAAAGAGAGGTTTTTATGACATCTCTAATATCATGAAAACATAACCATTATAATCTAATATAATCTTTTTGAGCTAAAAGCTTATTTATGTCAATACAATTATGGAATATATCCCATTATCAATAGTAGAACAGGATGCCTCCATGTAACTTAATAAGATGTTGACTTTGAATTTCTATCCACGTCATTGCTAAACTAAACTTGTGAACCCTGTCATGTTCATCTAAGCAAGAGTTCGAACCACAATCAGATTCCACGAAATAAATTCAGGATATGATAGAGAAGAAGTTGAAGTGGCAACTAATCCCAAACAAACTATCTACTAAATAGAACATAATTAACATAACTTTCGTTTTTGGTGAAAGGGTCGAAGTGTGCTACTACGGTGACGGAGTGGGTTCATATTTTAAAGCGACAATAAGGAATTAAAGTATATATGTTTGTTGAAGTACATCCATTATATAATAAAGAAATATTTCTACCTCACTTCTGTCTGCAAGGATCTTTTCTATGGGAAGGCAGAAGAAATCAGCATCAGCACGCATTGGCCAACCTAATCTGAAACAATTAACTGACCTGCAATTTGATCACATGATAAGTTGCACGTTATGACATCCTCATGAATATAATAAGCAAAAAAAATATTACCAAAAGTATTCATTCAAATCATCATAGTTTCGCCATTTAGAATGTTTGGACCCCCCAACTTTGCTCCGCATAGCTTCCTGAGAGCACGAAATTGGAATCATAGATATACAAGTATGAAGCCCTTTGATAACTCGAGAACCCAATCAAGAACAGCACCTTTGCTATTATGTCGTAGATAGGAGTTACAACTTTCCTCAAGAAAGCCTCTTCATCACCACCATAGGCAGGTTTGATAGTCTCACCCGTCATGGGACTGACGCTTCCAGCAAGCAAGCCATACAGTTCAAATGCCATCTGAAAAAAAACGTAAGAGCAAATGAAGTTAACCAATATCTAGGAAGCAAAGAAATAATATCGCTTGTGGATACAAGAGTAGAAACAGTTAACAAACTAGTTCAACTTGAGGTTTGAAATAATACACGTCGGTAGGCACATTGATAAGGAAAAAGTTTCCCAGGTTGAAGAAGAAAGCATCTCTCTTCTATTCTCAATCAAGAATTCTATATGGAAGTCTCCATCTCATTTTCATTTACAGAAAATTGCGCAAATAACAATTTGATAAAGTCTGGGCCAGCTACTGATTCACAAGAACTCAATTTTCCTTTACTATGTATGATGGAATTATAGCAGAAAAGAAAACCATATAAAGAACTTGCCTCTCATAAAAGTAGCCCTTTCTTCCAAGGCACGATCAAGAACCTATATCTCTAATTTAAAATGAAGAACTTTATAAAATAGTTGAACACAGGGTCATTGTCAGATATGCTAAGATGGCCGAAGGTTTTGTGTGCGAGAAGAAGTGGCAGTATTTGAGAGTTGGTGCACCTTATATTGGTTAGAAAATAAAACCTATTGTACCATACATGGTATATATATAGTTCAATTTCTAGCTGAAGATACTCTTTTACCCATCCCATTCCACATTTACCCTTAGTTTGAAGCAATGGGACATAGTACCCGACGTATATAAGCAAGTCAAGTAAGAGTATAGCTATTTAAGAAGACTGTCTAAATATGTCAAGAAATGAAAATTGCATAGATACATACATGATGATATATATAACATAGGCATTCTGGCATAAATCGCAAGTTTGCAGCTTCTCCCCAAATAAGAAGATATAGACCCATGTACAGTAATTTCCGTTGCTGAACTTCCTGTTGGATGGTTGGCAACCTAGTGGAAGATAACATTAGAAATGATGGTAACGATAGAAAATTCAGTGGCAATCAATCATTAAGGACAATAAAAGAAGAGACAAATGGAGAGATGATCAACTCAATATTAAAGATAAAAAGGAAGTTTCTGGTATAGATGGAATACACAAGAAAACCAAGGAAAAAGCAAAACCTCCTCACCATAAGCTACTCTTGCGATTGAGATACTTGCACCACTTCTTGTAGTTTTTGAAAAGTTTCTTCATGACTTCTGTAAGTGCGCGATCGTCCAACTAAAGGACAACAACATAGATGGCTCTCTCAACAATCAGAACCTCTACCATATGTAAAGTATAAGTTCAGTTAATAGAAAGCCCAGTACCTTGGGCTGTTGATCGGGCTTTGGCTGCCTAATATGCACATTGGCTAGCAATAAAATCAAGTGCTCTCTCTGGTTCGCCACATTATCCTTCTGCACTCAGCCAAGCATGAAAACCTCTTAAGACAGAACGATGCACTTGAGAGTGTAATGGAAGTAGTTGCCAGTTCTTTTTTTCCAGGCATGTATGTTGGTCAAATATGCATTTGTTATTTTTTATCTACTAGTCATTTTTAAGAATGCAAAAAATAGCATGATAGACAGATAGAGTGCATATTAGCACCTGAAAACCAAACATAGCCTGAAGCCAATCCAAGATGTCTTCATCCACTTTCCTCTTGTGTCCCTTTGGCCATGGAAGACCTCTTGTGTTACGCAGTGCAGCAACAGAAGCTATAATCTGCAACAAGAAAGGATAAAAAGAATTACAAAAATTTCGTCGTTAGGCAAGTTCAGATTCAAAAGAAAGGAATAGCAATTGACCTCGGGGTATCTCATGATTGCTTGATGCGAACTTTCTGGGTCAAGAGGAAGAATATTATAAGGAACATATATTTGGGTCTTTTCTGTGACCTTGGTGTGCTTTTCCAGAATCTACACAGATATAGTAAATCACTTAATTTGCATCTCAACTATACAATCAACATAATGACACCGGGAACAAACCCATAGCGAATGAGCTAAGAACATTCAAAAAGTTGGGAGCAATACCTCATCATCCACTTCTACGGCTTCTGTCAAATTAACTGCCTTTAACACTTCAAACAGCACTGCTGCCGTTTGATATGCTTTTGTGAGTCGAGCGCTGTCACAAAGATATAAATTATGTAAACTCAATATAAATTAATTTTGTTAAGAAAATGGAAATGATGCCCCACAGTAATTTACCGATCAGCTTTATCTGCAGCATTTTGCAAAGCCTCGATATACTTTCTGTAGTAATGCTGATAAAAACTCCTCATTTCACGTGCATCACTTCCTTTTCTCGCCGTTAATGTCGTCTCATTTTCCTTCAGTGGAATATGTAATATCAGAATTTTGATCAAGTAAACTACTCTAAATGTATTTTCCTTCCAGAGACGGTTAAAAAGCATCCCAGTGAAGCATTGAGCATATGATAAGAGATTTTGTAAAACTAGATGTAAGCAATACTAATTACTAATACATGTAGCCAGTTAACTCATGATAGGCATCAAGATGTTCCACTTTATCTGGAAAACAAGACTCACAAACCTCGATGAAAGAGATTACATGAACGAAACAAAAGATACGATATGCGGAATAATATATCTTCTGAAATAACATACTTAAGTCATCTGGGGCATATAAAAACTGATTTATGCCTTCCACAATACCTATTTTTCAAATTATAGCTCTCCCATGATGTGTTCATGAACACTGCAAACAGTCTTTGCGTTACATTTGGGATATGCTTTCTCCAGGAAGCTGATTATTATGGAAACTTTTACCAACATTTTCAAAGTTTTGTATTCGTGACTCCATCAGTAAATAGGTCAAAATCAATATTATCACTTTGTTAACAACGGAAATGCTGATATGAAAATGCACACACATGCAAACACACACACACAAACACAGATCTGAGAGAAACTTCTTAAAGAAATCATAAACCATGCCCCTGAAATTATGAAAGGAGACCAAATAAATAACAGTATGCTAGGCCGTCTCCACATAGAAATCCCAATTTCCTTATATAAACAGAAACTATTAAGGCTATCCGAAATTAGATTTATGTCTCTATATTATGTCCTCCTTCTTGGTTTAATTAACCAACATATTTTATGTATTAAGATATTAGTATTCAGTTCATCCATCACATTTTTTAGTGTACAATTGTGTTCATTAGACTATGATATTGTGACTTCTTCTGATGTGATGCATCAATATCACACTTCTTTTCTCCCTACAGTCTTGTACACAATAGAAACAACCCTGAGAAGATATATACATACATACATACATATATATATATATATATATGTTTGTGTGTGTGTCCTACCATTACTGGATGTAATAATAAGATATCATACTAAGTCCAAACTGAAAGCAAGAAAATAATTTGGAAAGACCTAATCTTTATCTACCTGTCCTAGCAATCGGAGTTCCAATAGTGGATGCAGGACAAGATATGATGTTCCGAACTGAAAATAGTAAAATTTTCCGGAAATACATAATCTTATCTACACTTGCCCTATACCTAAATTCTCTTCTTTTATATCAATGTTGTATTGCAGCCATACGCGTTGAAACTTAATTCATAGCTTCATTTGAATAAGCATTAGAAAGTTCTAAAAGTACAGCAAGCAGATTGGTAAGCTGATGTTGCTTTGATTAATATCACTGAGCAGCAACGATTCCTGCATGGATTCTAATTTCATGGATAAACAAAGAAACTATTACATTAAAGGCAGAAAGATTCAAGCCAAAAGAATGTTTTTGAATGAGAACTCTCTCGGTTGTCAGTGCTACTCATTGATGTTTGATATATTATATTGAAAGAGCATGGGTAGCACCACAAATAGATTCTTCAAGGATTTTGCTATATGCGACTTCTACATCTAAGGATTATGGGCCCCAGCTACTGAGTTAGTCATCTCAAGAAAGATGGTAATTACTATTAGTTGATTCTAAAACATTAATGTGGCAAAGCCATCTTATTACCTATGCACATGCATGTGCATGTATAAAGTTCATTCATCAACTCGAACACATTCCTAACAACTTATAGCCAAAACCAAGCTGTCTCATCGAGTAGAATAAGAAGCTGGTGAAAAATGAATAACAAAGATGTCAAGAGGTATGGAAATCCAAAGAGGAAAACTAGCTTCTAGTGATTAGCAATCGTGGTATCCAAAAGCAGATGAGTCTTTTAGAGTTCATCACCAGAGTGACATATAACATCTGGCTTTGCTCATATAAGCCTTCATAAGTGAAATCCAAAGAATGTAATAGATATTCACAATCTCAGGAGCTTAAAATATGTGGTACCCGTTCAAGGCGTTGAAGCAGAGCAGTCTTGAACTGACGAACTCCACGTCCACTAGATGTTGGATCTAGACGATGAGCTTTCTCGAAAGCATAAAATCGACCTGATTCCAGAATAGACATCAGCAATCTCAAGTATATACGAGATTTAAGTGCGGAGCAGCATCTTGGTTTATCTATAAATTTCCCTCATGGGCCCAGGGATACCAAAACAATATTTCACAAATCACAAATCAACTTACAATATTGTGCTAACAGGAAATAATGACCAGAAAGCCTATGTATGATAAGGCTCATGCTAAAGCAAAACCAGCTAAACGATGGAACTCTGTGTGTGTGTGTGTAAAGCCAGATTTAGTGTTACCTTGCCTGAACATTATCTGATGACTAATATATGTTGAATTTGATTTGTAGTATAATATCAATTAAAAACGATAGTTGGATCACCAAGTCTAGCTTGGTCTTCACCGCAGACTTGAGAAAGAGTAGTACTCTTGGTATCAGATTTTTATATATTAGAACAGTAAGTCCTTTGTCAGTTTCTCTAATCTATGAGCCAAATTGGCGGGGATAATACAGCCAATGTGAAGCAGTTTTCGCTTATTATAAATTTCATTTTTGCAAGATACATGCCACATCCTAACATACATGAACACCTGGTAAAACAAAAGCAAAACAAAACAAAAAACAAAAAAAAAAGAAAGGGAAAACAAACCGAAAACAAACCAAAAACAAACAAACAAAAAAGCTGGATAGTCAAGAGAGAGAGAGAGAGAGACATCATCAAAACTGAATGCAAACACGAATTTCATCCTAGTACCTCTCAATATAACAAATAAAAAGACAAGAAACGGTATAAACCACAACACAATAGTATAACTGTAAATTTCAGAAAGATCTTTCAATATCAATTTCTTGGTCAAAATTATCCAGAAAATTCAAAGTCTACTTTCCATGGTGTTTAGCTCAACACAGATATTAAATTGATTGGTCTCTGGAAACCAAGTTAAACAATCTAATAGGTGAAAATAATAACCATAATTCATGTTCAAAGAATTCATCAATGAGATAAAAAACCAATTATGTCAATAAGGACTTACATAGGTAAGCAACACGGGGATTAATAGGCTCAACCTCATTGGCAACACGAAGGATTGGTGCAATCTCAACCAGAGATGACGGCACCACCTCACTATCCATCATCGACTCTCCTAAATTGCCAGCAGTCTGAGTCCGCAGAATCCGCCTCTGCGGCTGCGCATCAGACCCCCTCCTCTGATAAGCCATTATAAATTTACCAAACCTAAACCTTCCAACAGAATAGGAACTTGCTCTAATTCGCCTGTAGAAAACGATCAAGATTATCAATAAGACACAGAGACAGTAAGAAATAACAACTTATATTATGCCAGAGAACACTAAACTTTTATCTAGTTTCAGTCATTAGAAATCAGGTCGTGAAATATTCAAAAAATAAATAAAAATCCTGAACCATTCTGCCCTAACACCCGAGGAGGGGGGTTATTTAAATTCAAAAGCTTAGGAAAACCATCAACCTCTTGAATACCAAGAATCATCAACAAAGATCCAAGAAACCTTCAATCAACAATAAAAATAAAACTCAAGCACAAACCCTCCTTACTTTATTGAAAAACATAGAACTAGAACTGCAAATTCTCCTTTTCCATTTAACCTTAACTAT
>JAUEKW010000017.1:751495-762700 GCA_032274785.1 Ajuga reptans
TGTTTATTGTGTTAGTTCAATTAATGAAACTCATTTCTAAAACTACACCAATAGCAATGGAGTTAATCGAAATGCTTACTTATCCACCGTCATACGCTTAATTGCTAATGTGTTAAGGCCATACCTGCAAATATTAGATAAGCGAATCTACTAGACTTTACAACTATATATGTGGAAAGTTGGTGTTAATTAATGTTGTAAAAATTATTAGGCACTAGCGGAATAATAAATTAGGAAGTAGCACTTAGTCGGGACCGAGATAATAGAGCAAGGCATAGACATGGTTAGGTGGGGTGAAATAAGGAAAAAAAACATAAATAACCAATGAGAGCGATCTAGGTAGGGTTGAGCAGGGCATAAACGAGATAGGTGGAGAAGAATCGGGAAAAACCTTAAGCAACTAATGGAAGTCTAGTGCCTAGACGGGATTAGTCAGAATTAATCGAAGTTATTTGCAACACATACATTAATAGATTGCTTTAGGCTATGCTTACTTATGAATTGGGCCGTGCAGGTGAGGACGACCTGATTCAATTTAAAAATTATATTAATTATTGTTATTTTATAAATACATTTTGATTACTTTTAAACAAGATGTGATAATATTTAATTTAATAAAGGGTTGATTAAAAAAAAAACACCAACTTTGGGTGAATTTTCAATTACAACATAAACTTTAAAAGGTAACAAGAAAATTTACAAACTGTTGAAAAAAAAAAATCATTACAACATGGACCGCATTGTTTGATATCTAATTACGTCGCCACCACCATCATTAGATTTGCCTTGACGCAACCATTCTATATCCATCATATACTTTACAATATGTCGTCTCTATCATGTGAATTGAGAGTAGAAGTTGGGACAACCGTAACTTCAACCACAAATTATTACAACTATAACAATATTTGACAAAATAGATGATGAATATCGGACGAGCTCATTTGAACAGATGTAATGATGGTGGTGGCGACGCAATTAAGTGTCAAAAAATGTGATGCATGTTATAATTAAAAAATTGAAAGTTGATAAATTTTTGTGTTATCTTTTAAATTCATGTTGTAATTGATAATTCACTCAAAGTTCATGATTTTTTTTTTTTGAAATAACCCTTTCCTAAAATAGCTATGTAAAGAATTGCCACCACACCTTACATCCATAAATAAACAGTCTTAGGTAAAATAATGACAAAATGCATCTTTAGGTCGCTCAATTATTTATAAATATGTCAAAAGATCTCTTAATTATAGAAATAGTTGTAAAGATCCCTCAATTATCCTAAAATATTTATAAAGATCCTCAGTTATTTGTAGAAAAATTATCAGTTATTGAAAATATTTGTAGAAGTCCATTAATTATTAAAATTAACTTTTTCTAAATTCATTTACAAACGAATTTATATAAATATATATTTTATATTTGAGGAACTTTTATAAATATTTTTATGACCGATAGACTTTTTGAAATCTTTTAAAAGAATTGAGGAGACTTTACAACTATTTTATAATTTAGGGACCTTTACAAGTATTTGTTACTGAGGGACCAATATATACGTTTTGCGAAAATATTAACATCATAAAAATTGGGCAATAACTTATATGCCCCCGTTGCATGAATCTTTTTTATATGCAAACCCAACTCAAAGTGTATTACTTTTTATGTAAAAAAGTATCACTTAATTGACAAAAAATATTATTTATTTTAATAAATTTATGAATGAAAGTATACATTTGGATTGTACTTTTATTAAAAACAATAATACTTTTTGTCAATTAAGTGATACTTTTTCGTCGTCTTATTGAGCGGACTTAAAAAAGGCGCTAAATAAAAAAAATAAAAAAATTGAAGTTCATTCAAGTATATCAATTTTACAGGGATTGATACATTTTCGTAAAAAAAATAATATTTTTTCAAAAAAAACTAATATATTTTTTTAAAATTAAATTTAGATCAACCTATTATATCTAAAAAAATCCATGTATCAAGGGCATATAAGTGTTACTCTAAAAATTGAAGCATTTGCCGGAAATTTAGTACAAAAAGTGGAAGAAGCTGAAACATAATTTAAAATAAAAAAGCAACGCCACAATTATTACTACTGCAGTTTAAAAAGAGCGGAACTTTAATTTTCTCTCTCCCCCTCGGTTCTACCATCTTCCCTCGCTCGCGCACACACTGCGAGTTCTCTCTCTACACTTTTCCTTTTTCTCTCTCTAAATCCATACAATTCAGTATATCTTTCCTCCAAACATTCACAGTCCCCCTGAATCTTGGTGGAGGTATATCGTCCGGGGGTCCCATCTTCTAGTAGTGGAAAGCGGCAGCGGACTGAAGAACGGTGGATCTGGTACAGAGGGAGAACAAACCAAGATGAGCGCGGATCTGGTGGCTGAGAGCACACATGGCAATCTGGACGAGCAGATTGCTCAGCTCATGCAGTGCAAACCTTTATCAGAGACCGAGGTTTTCTTCATTTCTTTGTTTTCTCCTCTAATTTTCTAATATTATATTTAGGTTTTGTTTCAGGTCGTGCTTTTACGGATCTGGTAGATGTGGTGAATTTGATAGGTCTAGAGGAATATGAGAGTTTTGTTTTGTTTTTTGTTTTTATATTTTTTAGAATTTACGGTAATGGCTTGTGTAATTTTAGATAACGTGTCACTAGGGTTTCTTGGACGATACTAGAGAGTTGCGTGAAGATGACTGATGCATTTTGCGCAGATCAATGAATTACAGTTTTCTTGAAGATTCAGTTCCAAACTTCGAATTTAAAGATTGAGTGATAGAAGTATGGATATTTGATTATAATTTGCGGACGGAATTTGGGAGTTATACGGGAAAAAAATTGATGTGCTATTTAGGTGACCAAGCATTAAAGTTTGTTATTTTCTTGAAGTGAACTCTGGGAATCGGTACATTTGAGCGTATAAGAGAACTGAGATCCTTGCATGAAAATCCAGTAGTTCGGAATTAGGGTTGAGACATTACATTCCAAAAGCTTGTATCCTCCCTGATAAATTATGCCATATAGGATGCCATACTTGAAGTTCAGCTGCTATGCCTAATTCTCAGAAACTAGTTCCTACCGCTAAACTTGATACTTTTTGTTTTTTGTTTTTGTTTTTTTAGGAGAGTTAAACTTGATATCTGATAAGTTTCTCTATGCCCCTTTCTGGTTTATGGAGAATGTGAACTTATTGCTGATTTCGCTGTCCTTGACAATCTTATTGGGCCTGAATTACCTTCAGTTGTGTTTCTATTGAAGGACATGGACTATGAATTTGGAATTCATACTAATAATCTATTTTAGTATGAGTTCATCATCTAATGTATTTGGGACTCAGCTTTCATTTTGAAGTTTGAACTATTTTATATGGAGTAATTCAAAATTCTTCTCCAAATCATCCCCTCAAATGGAATCCTTCAATCTGAACACAACCTAGGTAACTACAAATAACTGTTTGGCAGATTTTTAGCTATGCATCTTTATGTGACTCAAAAACTAATCGCTCTTATTTTGCCTACTAAACTCTGGTCACTTTATCAGGTGCAGATGTATCTGTTGTTCCAATTTTTTTGATAGTCTACATCAAACAGCTTCTGTTGTATTACTCTGGACTGGTTAATGTTGGCAGCTTTGTCAAATGTCAATCAGTTATAGCTTAATTTAGAATTACCATGCATGTTTCTCATTTATAGCTGATGGATTTATCCGGTTGTGAAATCCCCCTTTTCGCTTGTGTGTTTTATTTCAGTAATACCATCTTCAATCCACATATTATTTGGAGATGAGAGACGCTTTGTAAATTAAGACTTTTCCACTTTCTGGATGCAGGTTAGGGCCTTATGTGAGAAGGCTAAAGAGATTCTAATGGACGAAAGTAATGTACAGGTAAATTTTTTTCGTATTAATTTGTTTATTTCGTTAGTAAACTAAATATACAGAGACAGAATATGTATGTTCTCTTTTGTATTTGTTATTGAGCTTGCCAGACAAGTGCCTTAGTTGTGACCATTGACTCTTAATGGAAATATGTCGAACTGGACTTTCTTAAGTAATGATTACTTGTTGGTAGGGATTGGTTCTGATAAAACTATTAGGTTATCAGTTTTTATGTTACCTCTCTTACTGCCTAATTTGGGGACTCAACTGGAGAAAAATATATGGGTTTTGTTGAATCACTTAACTTGTATTTGAGCAAAACCCCTCGAGGCTGATGGATTTGGAAAGATACCGGATTTGGGTAAAATTAAGTGTAAATAATGAGGGGATGCTTGTTGCACGGAACTTAATAGGGATAAATAGATTATTTATTATTTTATCTTTACCTATTCCATTTCTACCTCTCTCTCTGAGTGAAATTTCCGTGGCTGATGGATCTGAAAATTTTAAGTTTAAATAATAGTAGGATGCTGGTTGCGTTAAATTTTATAAGGATAAATAATTATTAATTATTTGATCTTAATCCTTTTCGTTGAGTAAAACTTCTGGGCTCTGAGGCTGATGGATTTGGAAAGAAACTAGATTTAATTTTTTTAATTTCAACTGGTTGCGGAAAAATTACAGATAAATGAATTATTAACTATTTGATCATTAACTATTTTGGGAAAAGAAAGGGTTGTTAAATTAGCAGCCGAGTGAGAAGTTGACTTTCCTTGTTCTTCCTTTCTTCTTCCATTTCCCATTTTTTTTTGGGTTTCAGCACTGATATCCTCAAATCAGCGTGGACTTTACAATTAACTATGCTTTTACGTCTCATAAAAAAGATGTTACTTAAGAAAATGTTATGGAGACAAAGTCTCAAGAATAGTCCCGTGGTAAAAATCATTTTATGCTTTTGAATATATATCCACATTGTAATCTCAGCATAAGCAGGATAGTTAGTTATTCTTGATTTCTATCCTTCTGTATGGTGGCGTCCTTGCCTAATGTTTGCTTGGTTCATCAATTAATTTGGAAATCTTTCTTCATGCAATACATTTTTTTGTGCATTCAATTTGGTTTCTTTTTTCCCATATGCAGCCGGTAAAAAGTCCCGTGACAATTTGTGGTGATATTCATGGCCAATTTCATGATCTTGCTGAGCTTTTCCGCATTGGAGGGAAGGTATTATAGTTGCCTGACATTCATATGTTTTTGCTTCTTTTCATGATTAATCTAGAGCGGAATGTCTCTTTACAAGAAAAGACTCGAGAGTGAAGTTTTGTTGTCATGTGATGACTAGTCAAAAGTGAAGATAAAGGTCGATGATGGGCTCGTAATTGCTAGTTTCATATATGTTATGTCTTCTTATGCGTGAAGATACTAGCTTCTTTGTTTCCCGTGTGTTTCAAAATTAATGATTGTTGATAAATGGTTCTAGTAATATACGTCGAGGAGACTTATTTATAACAATGATTTATTCTGCGTGAATGCTGCTCATACATGAATTTCAGCGATGCTTACTTTTCAAATCCATGCATGTATGTCGTCTGAAATGAAGAACTTGCATCATTATGCTGGCTTTCCTCTTTCATGATGATCTTGTAGTAGTTCTAACTATATGATTTCTATGAGGATCATATCCCTGGGATCGATTCCTTTCTTTTTACCTACACCAACTGTCATTGAAATTGTAATCTGAAAAAAATCTGATCAGTCTTTCCAATTTCTTATGTTTAGGCAAGTGCAATGTTTTCTTCTTTCTGATCTTTCTTTCTCTTGTACCCGTAAATGTAGATGGGGATTTATTACTACATTCTTGTATTTGAACTTGAAAGTTTTATTTTGGTCAGTTCCTTTCTTGATTTGCTTCTTATTAAATTAAACTTCCTTGTTGTGATGTCAGCATGCTGATTCTGTTTCTAGATCAGCCTAATTAGATCTGGCCATTGACATGATCATCAAATTAGAGAAGATTTCACTAAGAAGATATGCTCCTTGTACTTCTACTAATGCTGCATGAGGTTATTAATTTCATTATGGTTCACCATGGGGATGGGGATGTAGTAGATTCTGTGCTAGAGTTTCATGTCTCTCTCCCTTTGTGGATATATGGGAGGTTAGTTTAGAAATATTTCTGAATTGACAGTTTGTCACTATTGTCTTTTCATCACCAGGTAGCAAGATTTGGTGCTTTTGTTTCCAGTAATTAATGCTTATATTCATACTACTTTGCCGAGTTTCCTCTTCATTGATCTTTTAGGCATGACTGGTTTCTAATAGAGTTCCATTTTGTATTGACAGTGTCCGGACACGAACTATCTATTCATGGGAGATTATGTCGATCGTGGGTATTATTCAGTGGAAACTGTAACTGTAAGAACAAGCTAAACGACAATCCCTTGCGAATTTCATTACACTCTTCCTCCCTTGTTCTCTTTCTGTAGTGGGAAGGCATGGGGTGATTGAGCAATAGCACCTTGCACATTTCTTTTGTGTTTCTCTTTCAAATATTTTGTTGAAATACCAGTTATCACAATGCTTTTTGTACTTTTTTTGCAGCTTTTAGTGGCTCTAAAAGTGCGTTACCCTCAACGTATCACAATTCTTAGAGGAAATCATGAAAGTAGACAGGTATCATTTATGCCTGTTAACTTCCATTTCCTTTAAACCTTGACATATTACCTATTTATGATATTATAGGGCTGATTTAATCATAATTGTCATGCCGACGTCAATTGTGCTTAAAGGAAGTCATTTACTTTAGTTACCACTTTACGCAGTTCCACTCTTCTAGGCTGTATTATTTTCTGCGTGTGTTCTAGCGACTCAGTTTGATACCATATTTATATGTGCATTATGATTGACTGAGGTTATGACATTTACATGATGCTCTGGCATTGTGATTAAACTTTTCTTAAAATCCTGTTTTTCCCTTTGCGAAACTTGTAATTGTTTATTGACTGGCCCTTCTGTAGTAATTCATGTTACATAACCCGGCTCCGTCATTTCTTGAGTTTGCAATCCATTTATTTTACTACTGGTTAGCTGGTGCATGTAAAGATATTTTGTTTCCGATTTTCTTTTTCTAAGAACCATGAATATGATTGATTTGTATATTCTATTGCTTTTGTTATCTCACTTTGCATCTATAACTTTCTGATCTGAGGAAATAAAAATCTTATTGTACTATTAAGGAGAACTATTTTTCTTCAGCTGCTTGTTCTTGAATGCTGAAATGTAATTGTTTTGTGTTGCTTCATCTGGTAGCATATTTGATTTGATGCATGAACTGACTAATTGTTTGTTTCTGTTGCAGATTACTCAAGTATATGGATTTTATGATGAATGTCTGCGGAAGTGAGTTTTTGTGTTCTTGTGTGACTTGTTTTCAGATTGTCCTATCTTTTCTACATTACTTATGCTCTATTCTTTTTAAGGACCTGAAAAAACATGGACTGATTACTAAACAGGCTATGTTTAATGAAATTATTTCCTGCAAATTAAATTTTCTGACTAAAGGTTATTTTATATTCTTGCGAATTTTCAAAAACCAGATATATTGGACTCTATAGATATATAGTGTCAGTATGTTGTCTGCTGCTAAATGTGAGGTTACATTCCATGAAGTGATCTTAAATATTTGGAGAGGTAAGTTAGTTATATTTTATATGTGAAAATATGATCAAGGATGGAATAGTGGGTACAGTCTTTAATAAGTTGTATCTATATCTATTTGCTCTCAAGGGTGTGCTATGCTAGTAGGTTATATGTGAGATGTTTGGATTGATATTTGTTAGTTCGTTCATCCTACATAAATATCAAGACCTCTAAAATCTTGCTTTGGTTATAGGTATGGGAATGCTAATGTTTGGAAGACATTCACGGATCTGTTTGACTATTTTCCCCTGACAGCATTGGTTAGTCGAACTTCTTCCTTATTATTGTGCTTGTGATATTTCCTCATGAGCTCAAAATAATTTTTTTTTTGTTTTTTATTTTTTGTTATTTGTTTTTTTGTTTTTTGTAAATCCAGTTGAGAAGTTTACAATGGATTTGTTTCTTCTCGTCTGGCATTAAACAAATCAAATGAATAGAAACAGTTTTGGCCCTATTCAACTCTTGTAGTGAAGCCAAGTTATATAATAGTCAGATAAACAGTTTATATGTGCAGCTACCTGTTCTCTTTTCTGGTGCAAAATCTTTACCTGCTTTAGGGTTACTGAGAATGCAAGTAATTAAGTCCTGATATACTGATCTTTGTGTAGGTTGAATCAGAAATCTTTTGTCTGCATGGTGGGTTGTCCCCGTCTGTTGAAACCCTTGATAATATTAGAAACTTTGATCGTGTTCAAGAAGTCCCACATGAAGGTCCCATGTGTGATCTCTTATGGTCTGATCCTGATGATCGGTGCGGTTGGGGTATATCACCCCGTGGTGCTGGTTACACTTTTGGCCAGGTACTTAATCCACTCGATGGAGCTAGTGCATTCCGGCTTCCTCCAACTTACACTAAGTCTGGATTCAATGCTTGTTGATTTGCAGGACATATCAGAGCAATTCAATCACACCAACAATTTGAAACTAATTGCTAGGGCTCATCAGCTGGTTATGGAAGGATATAACTGGGCCCATGTAATAATTGAAATTCATGTTCTTTAAACCTTGTATTTCTATATTATAATGCGTGGAATGGGCTTTTTATGGTTGATTCTGATTCCTGCTACAGGAACAAAAGGTAGTCACTATTTTTAGCGCACCAAATTATTGTTATCGCTGTGGGAACATGGCCTCCATCTTGGAAGTTGATGATTGCAGGGAGCACACATTTATTCAGGTTTCGCCTCTCTTCAATCCTAATCTGTTTTTATTATCTACAGTAATCCTCCAGGAAGAATATCGGGCTTATTAGTCACTTCTGTAATGTTGTTATCGAATAATATGCTAGTATTGATTATTTGCCATGGATTTACATCACTGTAGTTTGAGCCAGCTCCAAGGAGAGGAGAACCTGATGTAACTCGGAGGACACCCGACTATTTCTTGTAGGGATGACAGTTGTAGGCTCTTATGGCTGCATGATGTGTCGATTTGAGGTGCTTGCATGGTCGTATGTGACATCGGGGTTGCCTTTTTGAAAGTGGTGCATGTGGGACATGCAAGATGAGCCCCTTAAGTTATATTTTGACCTGTGTTAGGGTTTAGAGTTCGGGAAGTTGGGCTATTAGGGAATCTGCCTGCTGCTATATGTATCATGTTTTGTTTGTATTTTCTTCTTTTTTTGTTGTTATGTTGTTATGTTCCCCCCTTTGACAATTTTCTTTTTCCGGGTTTAATTACTGCCTTTTCTGTGGACAGGTGTTTTGTGGAATTAATGCTGAATTTCCCTCAATTTCTTCTAAATTTTTTTAACTTGCTTAAACTGGAATAGTCAAAGCTTGATGACTTTTTTTTTAAAAAAAAAAACTTGCGTTTTGGGTACTGAAGCATTACCACTTTTGGAAATCGACGCAGTTCAGTGTTGTAATGTTTCCATTTTAATGCCCTTAAACTTCATCCATAATATTACAGGAATCCTTCAAAGTAATACGTAGGATGCCTATATATTTCTTGCTACCAAATTATTCCAACACATATTTAGAAAATCAATACATTTTATTTTGTCTTAATAAATGGACTTACAGTTTGTGAATTCAACAAAATGCAGAAAACACGTCAGAACAGCTTCATTTTCCTGGCATGGTGATTTGAGAATAATAAATGGTAAAAGGCAGAACACCGATCCGCCATTAATGTGTGGATTCTTACTTCAAAATATACTTGCTATTATAATGTCTCTGAACATAGAAGTATAAACTCTTTTGTTCTTTTCTGTCCTTGGGACTAATAGATTGCATGACTAGGTGTCAAATACTCTCTCCGTCGAATAAAAAATTGTACATTTTCAAACATGACCCTTTTATAAGACGGATGGAGTAATATTTTGGTCATCCAGTGATTTGGAATTAAATTTCACCAACCTTAGCCTAACATGATTTGTACTTAAAAAGAAAACAGAAGTGTTTTGGTTATGTAGGTTTTGTTGTTTACAAACCGTAAGATGATGAATTGATGATCCATGGAGGAGCATATGAGGGTTTTAGGTAGACAGAATCAGTCCAAAAAATCTAACTTCATATCATAATTATAATAATGAAATGGAGTATCAATGAAGACGTCGACATGATACTGAATAAAAAGATTCAACTATTCATAGTGTTTATGAATTATGCATGTCACATTAGCTCGTCTTGGGCTTCCCTGCAATGTCGATTCTGAAATAACCTCTGTCGCTCTCGTGCGCGCGCTCTGTGAGGAGAATACAAATAACGTTGCGCGCTAAAATTGTCTTTTATTGGTGATGAAGACTACTAATCTTTACATCTTCAATCCATACATAAATTTGATTAATCCACTATTCACTCCTCTGTCTATTATCTGATTTTCTGTACTAAATGTAGGCTAAGCCAAAAGAATGAATCAGTGAGAGAGTAAATGGCCAGAAACAGCGTCCCGTTGGCCGAATTCTTTTGATGCAGCACATTTCGACATGCTCCCCTTCATTCCCTTGCAAGATTTCATATGTCCATGCAGCTTTTCTGGCTTGAATGCCTTCCCACATTGTCTGTCACCAAAATCATCATTACAGCAATCAAACTACATCATTTAGTAGATAAAGAGAAAAAACTTACGAGCAATTAGGCCCGTTAACCGGCTTGTAAGCAGGACAAGGTACTCTTAATTGATCACCCTTGGATGAATCCTTAATCCCATCAAAGCTCCTCCTATCAGAATTCAAGAATCACACAGAATCAGCCGTCGTAATTTGTACTTATTTCGAATACTGTAAGAAAGATATACCTGCTACCCCATTTTGGTTGAATCCAATTAGGATTCCCAAACACCCTCTGACTCTGAGACCCTCCGAACGAATCCCTTTTGCTTATCGCCCCTGAACGAACGCTTCCAAGATCACCCGAACACATGGTCAATAAAGGCTTGTTCTGCTTATTGATTGCTTTGACAGAATCATTGGTGTCCACATCACCACAAGTGATCAAGTTTTTCAACATATGTGATGCACCGTTCGAATGGTTCTTGCTCTTTGGCTGTGACGATGCAAGAGCAGCCTCTTCTGTACTCATCTTTCCATTGTCAGTAGCAACTTTCTTGATCCTCTTCTTGTTTTTCTTACTGAACAGTGTGGAGTAAAGAGCCGAAGGAAACTTGATTGAGATTTTCTC
>JAUEKW010000017.1:765741-781097 GCA_032274785.1 Ajuga reptans
TTTTAGATGTGGTAACATATTGCACAAGTACCAAGTTGCTACATCTAATGGTCAATAATAAAAGTTGATAATCTAATAGTGAAAATTTGTTGGGTACCGGTACCCCTGGTGCACCATAGAAGCCCTCTAATATTACTATCTACATCTACACCCCCTGTAAAAATAAAACAAAAAATCACGATAACCTGATTTAACTCTCTCTAGCTCGGGTGCAGTAGACTGGAAAGCAGGCAACCCCACCCCTCGGCATCCCTTCCCTGCTGTGGATAAGAGACCGGAATTTTTCGTTATTTCCTCTGTCTGTCACAATGTCAATCTCTTCCCTCTCCTCCACCATCCCCACCTCTAAGCCTTTGTCGTCCTCCGCCGCCTCTTCTCCCTCCTCCTCTTTCCTCCTCCGCCTCCCCATCAAACGTTTCTCCTCCCTCTCTCTCAATGCTTCTCCATCCAAACCCCCTCTCATCTCCGCCTCAATAGAGGCTGGAATTGGCGTCATGGCCACCAAACTCGGCATGATGTCTTACTTCGACTCTACCGGCGCTGTCATTCCTGTCACTGTTGTCGGCTTTCGCGAGGGCAATGTCGTCACTCAGGTGAAGACTGAAGCCACTGACGGCTACAATTCCGTTCAACTCGGGTATCGGAGGGTTCGTGACCGGAAACTGACGAAACCGGAGCTAGGGCATTTGGAGAAGTCCGGAATTATACCACTAAGGCATCTGCAGGAGTTTCGATTGCAGTCCGTTGAAGGTTTTGAGCCTAATCAGCGGCTGAAGGTGGAGGAACTGTTTCAGGAAGGGGATTTGGTCGACGTTTCGGGGACTACCATCGGAAAAGGGTTTCAAGGTACTAGTTTTCTGTTGTAAGTCTTTCTGTGCTTTTTTAGCAATGCCGTGCCCATTCTTTGCTCCGTGTTTGTCTGGAATTTTAGATGGTGAATTTTAGCTATTAATGAGTTTTCTGGTGAGATGATATGGCGATGTTTAGTACATGTATTTACTCCTGTTGAGGAATTTTATCGAACAATATGTAGCCAAATCGATCATTTGACTATCCTGAAGGGCTATGTGTTGCAAGTTAAAAATCTTGCCAGTCCTATTTTCAACAAACCACTTATTTGCATTCATGTTTGTAAGTGCAAAATGGTTTGATTGTTTTTTATATTATAATGTTTGCTCATTTGTGTATGTAATTACATAAATGTGTAACCTGCAGTTGAGAATAAAATGTCTATTTTTCTGATATAAAAAGTAAATAAAAAAGGTCCTGTAATGGAGGGTTAGGTAGGAGGAAGACGATTACCAGACAACTTCACTCACATATAACTCAAATATGTTCAATTATTCATATCGAAACTAGAAAAAATTACATTGCAGAATATGACAGAATAGTGCATTGAAGCATAATCAAGCTATAAGCATTAGAAAAATCTAATGAGATTGTTCATATTAACAATACATTGAGTAATGTTGTAGAAGTTAGTGATGGTGGCAGCGGTGCAGCTCGATGTAGGGCAAATATGCAATACCCAAGTGCTCCTCTTACATTTCTGTTGATAAAAGGACTAATATTGGTCGTCCTCGAGTTGGAATTTTTTGACTAACGGAGTGGGGAGTGAGTCATTTCCTCCTTCCCCTCTGAAACCTAAACAGACTCTATACTCACATCTCATTTTGCCTGTATCGTGAAGAAAGTATAAGACTATCTGTTGAAGAATGTGCTATTTTTCTATTACCTACCTTTGAATCAGCGTAGACCTTAAATCTGCTAAAGGAGTTGATATTGAAGCTCGTTTGGGTTGTGTTGGTAGGTGGAATCAAGAGACACAACTTTAAAAGAGGTCAGATGACTCACGGGTCCAAGAGCCACAGACAACTGGGATCCATTGGTGCTGGGACAACTCCTGGACGCGTGTATCCGGGCAAGAAAATGCCCGGGAGAATGGGAGGCACCAAGACCAAGATAAGAAAGCTCAAGGTTATCAAGATCGACAGTGAACTCAATGTTGTCATGATCAACGGTGCTGTTCCTGGTAAGCCAGGAAATCTTCTTCGCATTACTCCAGCAAAAATTGTTGGGAAAAATATTCCCAAAAACTAGATGACTGTTTGATTTCTACCTTGGATTATCTTGATACCATGTAATTTATGTTCTCAGTAAGTAGCCTAGTTTGTTATGGCCATCTTGATGGTCTGAAAACGATTTTGATGGAGCTATTTGGAAATATTAATTATTGGATAAACAAAAATTTCAGCAGTAGCTTTGTGTGATACCTGATTAGACATGGTCATGAGGGATCAACCTGACCGATGTCGATGTACTGGTAAACATTTGACCTGGTTTGATGTTTCAAAACTTCAATTGCCCTAGGGTACACAGGCCGGGTAAGAGTCGCTAGGGCTATGAATGTGAGTCTCAACGAAGCCCGTGCCTAATTTCTTGCATTCGAGTACAAGTAACATTTTTATCCAGTGGGTATAATTTGTATGCACAGATTAGTATATGAAAATAATGAGTCATTGTTACCCAGTGACAATTATCATGGGTGGACTGCTAGAATAGTAACTTCAAACCTCTAATAGTATACACTATACACTAATTTTCTGAAATAGGCACGTTCAAATCACTCTAAAAGAACATGCACTTCCTCTTAACATGGCTATATACCCCTACTGGTCATGAAAGTCAAGCGGCTTCTCAGGCAGCTTCATGGTCTTCATCTTCCTACCCGATCCCCCGGATTTACTGCGTAACTTGTGGACCCCACGTATAGCATTAGCCGCAAACTTCGACGCCAACATAGTTGCGCTAATCTTGGACGAACCGCCCATACGGGAGCTACCGGAAGAGCCAGAAATCAACCTACTTTGGACATCATCACCATAATCTTCGTCTGAACTGTCTTCTCCACTATCATCATCTTCATGATCAGTCTGATGAAGCTCCGCCAGTTTCCTTCTAGTGTACCGCCTCCATGCTGCCTGAATATAGGTGGCTGCCCATGTCCTCCATTGCTGCGAGTAGAATCGGAACGTTTGCTGCACCTGTCGACTGTGGATGCGCCTAAACTGACTGGTGATGAATTTAAGTTCGTCTGCTGTCAGTGCAAATGCCTCGACCTCGGTCAAAGCTTTCACAGTACGTGTAGAAGGTGGGAAGTTAGAAGCCGATTTGGGGTCCAGGGCCCAGGTGAGGAGCTCCTCCCCGCAGAAATCACCTTCTTTTAGGATCCCACGATTGAAGAAACCCGATCTCCCACCGTCCGTTGTCACACTCTCCAATCGGCCACGGATGATGAAGAGCATTTCGTCAACTGGGTCCCCTTCACGAAGTGCGTATGTATTCTCTGTGTATAGACTAGGTTTAAGCCTTTCACAAATGGCGTCTAGTAGCCTATCATCCATGTTTGCGAAAAGAGGAACCTGAACATTACCTTATCATGTTAAGATCGTGTCGAAATTTTTTCTCACAGATAAGTGCATTATTTTGGAACAAAATTGGAAAGATACTATTATATCATACTTAGATATAAACGAGAACAGGCATATAGCCAACCCCACATAGTATAGTAAAGCTTAGTTTGTTGTTGTTATATGTGTGTTCATATTATTAGCATAATCTGAAAAACAATTATCAGATTGTAGACATAATTCTCGAAGAAACCTGACATTGAAGGACAGCAATATATTATTCTATTTTTAATTAGTAAACATCTTCAATGGAGAAATAGCTTTGCCAAGTAAATTTTCAATGCCAAAGTACTTACCCTTTTAACCAAATTCAGACAGAGATGCCGTTTGATATCTCTCCTGAGATCTTTAGGTAGGTTTTGGACTAAGCTCTCTTCGTCGACTCCTCTAGTTTCCATCCATTTATATTGATCGTACCGCCTAACTCTTTCCCTCAGCTCCGGTGGTAGTACCCTGTGATGCATCCACTGCTCAGAGTCGCGTTTCTTAATCCTCATTTCCTCCAGACGAACCGTGGTAGACTGAAGATATGTCTGTAGCAAAGAAAACAAGGTTTCAAAAATTTAGCATTTAGTGACTGCTTACCTTGATATTAGATCAATACTGGGCCAAGAAAGTAAGCAGAAGTACAATACTGGTGTACATCTTGAATTGAAAAGAGAGTTTAAAAGGCGTTTCATAAACATATCTGTGACTGCGACACAGAAAAGCAATTCAAATAATACGAAGATTAAACTAAACCAAAACTTGAATTCTTTCGCACTATTATTCACAAAATCATTTAAGTCCTAACTATGAAAGCGTCGCATTCAGCCAATGCCAAGATAGAGCATACATCGATTGTGGAGCTTATATACCTGCATATTACCAATGAGAAGAGCAAATAGGAGCAGCCCAAAAATGGCTACTGCTATGGAAAACAGAACTTCTCCAGGATATGTACTGGTAACCAGCCCCTGACCAAGTGTGCTGCAGATATTCAAATAAAGTTGGTTATGATGAAATTTCCTTGCAGGCCAAATACAAGATATTTATCAACAGTAATATTAACAGCAACAATATATGAATAAAGACTTGGATCCATCATTGATCATATGAGGATATACATAGGAGAATTAAATACCTTAAATTCTGGAGGCCCCACCACAAACAATAGAAGTACTTTGAAACAATGCGATTAGAATGAAGAACGCCAGATGACAAAGCTTGTGCATAAATCCCATATTTAAATTGTGATGTATCATCCTTTATTGCACATCTTGGTTCGATAACCGTCTTGCTGATGTTTAACCATATGTCAAGGTTTGAAACCTCATGAGCACAATATAGATTTTCGTTATTGCATTCTGGTCTAGCTTCTTTACATGCTAGGTCCCAGCATGAATCTCTGCGTTCAATTGCTAATAGATACCATAAGGCCCCAACAATCTGTTAGACCGTAAATGTGAGTTCAATAACAGCTTCTACATATGCTTATAATTATCGAGCTATACAGTACTAAGACTTGATATATCTACGTCTGATACAATAAATTATGAAAACTATACAAGGTTTTCTCTGCTAATACCATGCAATTGAACCTTAAATATGATTTGATTTTTCTGATCGTGAAAAAAAAAAGATGATTTGCTTACATGACTAGCAAGCATGAACCATAAGAGGTAATAAGCTGCACCAGCCCATGCAGTTTCTGCAAACACACCTTGACTCTTCTTTAACTCTGATGTAAGAGGAATAAACCGAAAAAACCTAGGAATGTATTGAAGAAATACAATTATCACCAGTGCCTTTTTTGTACCCAATACATCCGATCCTTCTGCTCGATGCAAAAACCTCCACACTACAAACTGTCAAAAAGGGACAAAAACACCAAATAAATACCTGTAGTAAATAGACTAGCAATGACAGCAATTAACAGGTGATCAGAAGATTCTTTTAACTGAAACTATCCGTACCTGTGGTAGAGGTAGCACGGAAAAGAGATCCACGAAGAAATAGCGATGTATATATCTGTTTGCTATTTCTTTGGGATCAATGACAAGTTCTCCTCGTCCAAAAACCCGAGAAGAAGGGGCAATAAAAGCTGTTCGGAACTGGAGAACTATGCGCCCGATGTAAAAGAAATCGATAATTGTCCTCAGAGTTGTAGTTGTGTATGCCAAACTTTCGTGTATATGAAGGCACATCTTATCCATCTGGAAAACTGGAAGATACAAAAATAAAGGGTCGATTGATACTGCAAGAATGCAGGTCAAGAGTAGAAGCTTATTCCAGAACAAAAGACCCTTGTCTTGAGGATCAAATATCTTCTTTTCGGAAACTTTAAGATCCTCCGGGAACACTGCTCTCGTCACTCCAGATCTCAGTGACCGCCCGAATGTAAGAAGTCCTTCCGATCCTCGTTGGAACCCTCCTTTAAACGACTTTGTTGCAGTTGTAGAGGAAGGCCCTTGAGTCTCTATGCTAAATCCACATCTATTCTTTTGAGCCATTTCTGATCTAAATGAGTCCAGATCATCCAACCTATGCCAAAAAACGAGGGCGGAACACAACAAATAGACATAATCTTATCAGCAAGTAGGTAACAATGATGAAAACTTGTGGGACTTCTACTAATTATTCACCTCAAAAGGAGAACATTAATAAAGAACGGGCCATCAGAAAAGAAATTTGCTAGCATATCTCAATGAGAATAGTTATGGAGGTAATATTTTCAATAGGAACATGTAGTTTAATATTTCTTCGAGAACATTCAATGGTCTGCCTAACTGAAGAGGATGATACATTTAAACTTGTAAAACACATTAAGTTTGCATTTGAATGGATTCACCTGAGATGCAAAGTTTTCAAAATCAACGAATTTCAAATACATTCTAAATTAGAGCGGGTTTGCTACTACATATTTCAAATATATCAATCCGGACACAACCTAACTATAATGACATTCAACTAGGAAGAATGAATGCATTAACAAAACTGGAAAGTAAGATTGTTTTAGATTACCTTACAAATTTCTCCTTTTGGCCGCCTATATACTGCGACTTGTAATTGGAATCAAACATTTTGCATGATGGAATTAGGGTTCAGCAGCAAACACACAAGAATCTCCTCATTGAACCATCAAACACTATGTCAAACCCCTGTGCTGGTATTATAATAAACAAGGCTGATCAGATACACAATTTGTATAATTTATGAGACACGTCACCACATTCATTCACAACAACAACAGCCTAAAAACAAAATGAATTTTGCCCCCTTTTTATCTTAAGAAATTGTAAGAATTTCTTTCTAAAATCAGAAAAAGAAGAGGGGAATAGAGCCAATCGCAGGGTGAAACAAATCATAAAATAAGCAAAACATATACTGGAAAAGAGGCATTATTCACTGTTTCTGCGAAAGGGTTAAATAGTTTAATTAAGATAACTATCTAAATTTGCACGAATGTACATAAAAGCACCGAATACATACAGCAACTAATGAATTTGAACATAAAAGAGAAACAAAACCACGATTATAACATTAATTAATCGAAGTTTCTGAAACAGAAAACAGGGCTGGTTGAATACGCAGAAACCTGGAAAAGAAAACCAACTTGTTTTCACCATGCATGCTTGAGAAAACACTGTTGCATAAAACTTAAGGAGAATTTCGGTTAATTTGATTTTAGCTTCTTCTTCTTCTTTTGAAAAAATAAAAAGATAAAATAAATTAGGGTGTTATCAACTTTGTGGGCGAGAGAGTGATTTTCGCGCCAGAGGAAAGGAAATCAATCAAACTCTCTCTCACTCGGATGGATGACTCAGCAGTTACACACCAGAAATAACTATACATGCCTCTGGGTTTTATATTCTTCTTAACTTTTCCAAAAAATTCAAATTCTTTTTTTTTTTTTTTGCGGGCGTGATACAACTTACCAACTAAATCAATTAAATGTAATTGAATAAAATTTAACCAACAAAAACTTTAGAAAATATATTGTACTCTTATTCTTCGAAAAAAATAGTATCACATATATATTTTGGTGGTGGTTGTTTTGAGATGACAAAGAGTAATCTTCGATAATTATGTGAAGGCAAAATTTGAAAAAGTGATACAACTTTCGCGATATTTGCTTACATGAGTTATGACTTACAAGATAATTAAATGTAGCTTAGTTGGTAAAATATTTTGTAACATAAATGTGCCAAATGTCTCGTACTATATTTGGATTGATTGACATACAAGATCAAGTTATGCTTACATTGTATTTTTTTTTTGGCTAAATTTGAAAGTCGGCCTTAGATTTCAATTTTTCCGGAGGTCGTATATTTTTTTTTAAATAAAAAAAATAAGCACAAAATTAATGAATTAACTATCTATCTATTATGTTTAAAGATATCACTTCCAGGTACGGAGCCAGGATTTGTGGTCGGGGGTGGAATTCAGTGGCGGAGGCAGGATTTATGGTCAGGGGGCCCAAGTGGTGTAGCGGGGGTTCAAGGGCAGCGCCCCCGAAAAAAAAAATTGGGTCTATTTAATATTTTATGTAGCTCTGTCTATGGCAGGATTACAAGTTGGAGGAGGGGGACGAGATTTTAAAATTTCAGGAGGGGCAAAATTTAATTTTTTTTAACTATTACACAGTATATATGTATACTCTCTATACAAATTTGAAATTTGAGGGGGGCGACCGCCCCCACGCCCCCGGTTCCGTCCCTGATCACTTCCATCCTACACCCAATATACAACCACAAGGTCATACATGACATTATATCAATTAATTAGGGATTGAATACTTACAAAAATTTGTGTAAACCCGTTTTTATGGTTAAATTCTCTGCAAAAAATGATAATACTCCTACTTGAATGTATTATTTTCGAAAAAATTGACATTTTTGAACAGGGCAAAAAGTAATTCTGTTATTGAAGAAAAAATGTTACTTCTTTAATGCGACTATTCACTCCACGTGAAGAAGGTCTTATGGGAGACTGCTTTTTTTTTTCTTTTTTTTTTTCTATACGCTTTAGATAGATTTTTTAACACTACAAGAAAAAAATAAATTAGAGACGGAAAATCAATCTCAATCACATGATATATGTCTCTAAATTAATGTAGTGACGGAATTGATACGAAATATTTGGTCTCTATAATGCTTGTCTCTAAAATTTAGAGACCGATTTATTCCGTCTCTAAATTTAGTAACCGAATTTTCGTCTCTATTGTCAAATTAGAAACCAAATTACCTACACAATGGAGACGGATTATGTCCGTCTCTAATATTCAGTTGTTATTTCCTCACTAATCGGATACTAATGATTTTTTGTCACTTTCCGTCACTATTCTATTTCTATTTCGTTTTTATTTAGTAACTGATATTATCCGTTACTAATTTCCGTCCCGATTTTTTTTTCCGTCCAGATTGTATTTTAGGCTGGATAAGATTTGCACCCTCCTGAAACTTTTCCAGTTTCGTCATTTTGCTACCTTAATTTTAACTTAAACCAATTTTGTTTCTTACAAATTGGCCCCACAACGTTTGGTCACATTGCTCAGATTTCAACTTTACTTTTATTTATCTTTTGACCCCACCAATTTGTTGGAGTCATTTTGTTCCATTGACTGCAACTTAGAAAAGTGAAACGGATGAATCTCAACACAATTTGACTAGTTGAGAAAAAATAGATCTTGATTTTCTATGTTTAATTTTATTTTTAGAGAACCAATAGTTCATAAAGTTTTTAAGGATGCTACAAACCTTAAAAGACCTAAAATTACTTATATGAACATGATTCATGTTTTGTTTTGAGACGGAGAAAGTAATATATTTCATCGATCATGTGAAATACTATCATCACTTTATATTTTATAAGCATTTCAGAAATTACAGTAAAAATTTAAGTAGCAAACTATAAATAAAAATTCAAACAACATAAATTATTAATAGGGTATGCAGTAAATCGGCTTATTCTACGCTACCTAGATACTAGATAGAGTGGCCCAAGCCTATGAGCTACCACACATTTAATTATTATGAGGGGTATTTTTGTAACTTCATCATTTGGACTGGAAGTATGCAACTGCCTGAATCACGAGCTACAAAGAACTTGGTAGAAGTTTCAAGAAATAATCGATGATAGAAAGTCGTAACTACCACACATTTTCTTACAAGAACACATGATAATCATATACTTTTTCTTTCATAAAAAAGAAATAACCTTGTAAGTTTGTAATACAAAAATGTGATATTCACAAATGATGAGAACTACTCTTAACATGATATAATGTTGTTGGTCGAAAGAGAATAGGGCCATGGTATTATAGGAATGGTCAACATTGGAGGAAAATGAGAAAATCGATTTTTCTTGACACTCTAACATGAACCAGACAATAAGCCTCAAGAATGAAGGTGATTCTTCTAGTGGACTAATTCAAAGAACACGGGGCGGGGGGCGAGGGGAGAGGGTGGTGTTATGGCATTACATACTGTTGCAAGTGCTTGGTTCTCTTCTTGTTCTTTAACTTACGAAACGCACACGATTCTATCTGCCTGATTCTCTCCCTGCTCACACCCATGAGCTCCCCGATTTCTTGCAACGTCTTCATTCTACCATCCTCTAGGCCAAACCTCCATCTTACTACCTGCTTTTCTCTTGGATTTAGACTGTCTAGAACCTTGGCCAAGTCCTGTCTCATAAACTGCTTAATTAGCATTTCCTCTGATGTTTCTGCTTCAGGGTCTGCAATCACATCCTAGAGAGAGAGAGAGAGAGAATGCATATGAGATGGCAACGAATAGGTAGAGGGGAATAGCAAGAATGAGAATGTAGATTTCTGTCACATACCGAGGGTTTGAGGTCCAGGTTCATCCCGATTTTCTGGTCGAGAGATCTTGGAGCTTTGGGGGTCAACATGACTGCAGAAAGCCGTTTCATTGAAAGCCCCGTTGCTTCAGCAACTTCTTCATCATTGGGAACTCTACCATGTTCGCTATACAGTTGCTTTCTTGCCTCCTTCACTCTATAAGTTGCCTCAACCATGTGAAACTGCAATGCAAGCAAAGCTGAAAAGTAAACTCTCAAATGCAAAATTAAATTGGGATGATTTTACAAAAAGACAGCCCCTGAGGTCTAGCCAAACTCAAGCTGGGGGGGTGGGAGGGGAAAGAGGAAACCACCTCTCGACACTGATCAATACAATTCATATGTATCTTTTTTAACCAATTGCACCAGCTGACGGGGGACTTTGCAAGAAAAGTACAAATCAAAAGGGGTTGATTGTAATACCTTAAGTGTGTAGTTGTGGTTTCAAAACATAATAAGGTTTTCTTTTGTAGATAGGCCAAGCCTCACGGGAAGTTTTCTAAATTAATCCTATAAATTTTGAAGATCATCCAAGATGTTCTTCCAATATTAAAACAGTAACTTAACTTGGTGAAGAACTTTTATTTTCAATTAACAAAAAAAAAAAAAGTGTAGCGGAACACTTACGGGTAGTCTAATTGTTCTGGATTGGTCAGAAAGGGATTTCCGAACTGCTTGCTTTATCCACCAGTGAGCATAGGTGGAGAACTTGAAGCCTTTTGTTGCATCAAATTTCTCTGCACCTCTCACAAGCCCTCGGCACCCTTCCTGAAATACGGATAAGAACAAATAGTAATACACCATCAGTTTTATGGTTTCTATTGCATTCAACACTTCAAATTTACTGATTAAATTAAATACAGAAAAAGGGTGAGTACCTGAACCAAATCTTGAAGATTCATCCCAGCTCCCTGGTAATTTTTGGCAATAGAAATAACTAGCCGTATGTTGCTCTTAATCATTTTATCTTTGCATAGACAACCGTGGTTTATTTGCTTCCTCAAGGTCATCGTGTCTACACCGGCAGCTGCAGCCCACTGGGCAAAAGTAGGCTCGCCACCACACCGTTGTACAAGCTCCTTATGAAGCCTTTCCAACTTTATTAGGACCTGCATTCCCAGTGAACAAATTCATGAAATGTCGAGAAAGATTAAATAAACTGAACAAAAGGTGGAATAATTGATTAAATCTTTCAATGAGCAAAGGACAACAATCTTCCACAAATGAATTAACTCAATAAGACGACTTTGTATTCACTGCAGATCTAATTGAAAATGTATGTGTATATTAAGAGAAAACTAGCTCTGCAATATTGGTGGGGGGGGGGGGGGGATTACAGAGTTATGTGAGCTGAAGGATATTTATACAGGGGAGAGAAATAACTGCCTAACTTCTCACTAACAGAAGCTAACGAAAAACATGAATAACCGCTCGTAAATAATTTTTCCGTGAGTAACTAACACTTCCATGAACTACAAAGTTGAATTTTCATCAAATAATATATAAGGCAAGCACCAGTGATTATCAATGTAAATAATTATCAATATATTCAATGATCAAAATAAGAACAAGCACCCAGTGATCAACCGAAAACCCAGTCTGAGAGAGAGAGAGATGAGAGGGAACTACAAAGTTGAATTTTCAAAAAAAAATATATAAGGCAATACAGTGTGCGAAACCACTTAATTTTGTTTTCCACATGTTTCCAAAAACAAGGCTACGGTTTTGCACAAAATGATTCAGCAAAGAAGGCATTGCCACGAGTCAATAAATGATTTAACATTATTTATTGTCCGTAAAGCTACCTGGATCCCTGCGGACAACATATGTTCTTCGGAAGCAGTAAGCAGCCTAGAAGAACTTGTGGTCCCTCTTATGTTTCGCAGGGGATCAGAATAGTCTACATCCTGTACAGAAGAGCGCTTTTTCCGGCTAGAAGAGCCAGATTTTACGGACACAATGTTGGCTGCTGCCTTTTCTGCTGCTCTAGTTCTCCTGGCTTTTCGTTCTGTTTGACGATTTGATCTAACAGCTATACTCTTGGACAGTTGTGCCTCGAGAAATTCAAGTTCTTCAGCACTAGGCTCCAGATCATCAGATTCTTCAAGAGTGTAAGAATCTGGATCTATTTCGCCCAACCCAATTTCAGAAACATTAGCTTTTCCGAAAATGACTCCTTCTGCAAGATGGGTAAGCTGACTCTTCTCAAATATTGAAGTATCTACTTCAGATAAGATTCCTGTGGTACTGCTACTGGACTTTGTGGATTTAGGATGGTCAACCATCATAGCTGCATCTTTTGCTACCTTGACCGCTGCCTTAGCTAAAGCAAGTGCTTCCGCTGCAGCAGCAGTGATAACAGCTTCTTCACCCGTAAGAAGAGTCTCCTTATCCAAATTCGTTCCAAGATTTATCTGCACGTACAATAAAAGTAATTTTTATGTAGTGCACTAAAAATTATTCTTGAAATGGAATCTGAGGCTTATTGCCCGTTTTAATGCAAACAACAAAAAGAATTAAGCCTGTTTCCTACAACAGAAATTCAAGACGATTTGCTTTAGTTTCAAACAAGTTCTATATTGTTGACAAAAGTTATACATTTTGATAGCTTGAATGTATTAAAATATTTGAAACCCTACCTCAGAAAGGGGGCCAACTGCTCCAACATATGACAATGGTTTGTTTGAAACAATAGGAATTGGATGAGTATCTAAAGAGGATATTTTCTCCAAGTCAAGCATTGCAGTTTTTGCTGTTGATGTTGATGTTGTCCATGATCTATCAGCAGGAACTGAATTAGGAATAGCTTCTAACGGTGACAGCTGCAGCTTCTCAAACTCGATCACAGTAGATGTAGCTGTAGCTGTTGGTGCTGATGTAATAGATAAGATACATTGTGTCCGAAAATTGATGGCTTCTCTACTTTTTGCTGCATATCATTATAAAAATAAAGCTTAAGGTCCACCAATAGCACTAAAATTTCCCCTCATCAATGAGATACTAATTTTAGGTGTCCTATAATGGGAAACAACACTAGTAGATCACAAATACTACTTTCCTTTATAAGAGAGAAAATTAATGGTCTCAAAAAGCAGAAGAGTCTTTGTTTTAACCACCTATAATGAACTAAGATACACCTGGTGTTATACACTATCCAGACTATGGAATCCATATAAAAGATATCACTTCTATTATATTAAAAGATACTATAGCTTCCCACTGGAGAACTACACAGGTCTAAAAGAAAACATTGATGTTTTGTAAGTGCAACAACGACTAGAACTAGGACTGTAACACATAATACCATTCACGAGGAATACCTGCAGCTACCGTACATGTCAATGTATAACCATAACAAACACTAAGGGTGTGAGCACAAACCCGTTGAGGGGGGCTCCAACCCCAGCATGTATTTGTCTTTAATAGTTGAGGGGGCTCAAACCCAAAAAAACACATTTTTTTACATTTCTCAGCTACTTTTCTCAGCAACTTTACTTCAGTTAACAGTGTCGCAGCAGACTTCAACCCCAACCAAACACACCCTAATTGATTCACACAGCAGATACATGTGGAATTTCTTAATTAGGTGCAAGCCATTTGCAGTAACGCAAGTTCCACTTGGCAATGCTACTTTGGCATTTCCACATCACATGCATAAACTTTTACCACTATTTACATGTTTGTTTGAATGGTATGTGGACTAAGCTAGAATTAGAAGAAAAAAAAAAAACAGTTTGCGGAACTTTATGTATAGCAAAATAGAACAACATTTAGCACATAATATGATATGATCGTTCTTTTCCAACATGTACTCATAGTACAGCTAAAAGAACATAATGTCAAAGATGTGAGAGGCAATTTAGGGCAATTTACTAATTTATTTACACAATGTCAAACATACTCTCATTGTAAACAGTCGTGGGGGGCGGGGGTGGGGTTTGGGGAGGGAGCATGAAAATGGAACGTGCTTTCTTGGTGCAATGGAATGATAGGAAGATTAAATGCATACGTGAAAATGCGAGACTCACTCTCCCCAAAATCGGGGCAAACATAAGTGATCCCTCTAGACTATTCTTTGAATAACATTAGTCAATATAAATCATTAAAAAAAAAAAGTCCAGGTAATTTCCATTCCTATAGATTTTCAATAAGCCAACCTCCATCAATAAGTATTATATAGTCACTCGTTGTTACGAATCAAGCAATACGATTGAAATGTATATACTCATTTACCGTTTCTAACAACCATTATTCATTCCCATTACCCTTCAAAACCCAATCAGACCTTCAATGTGGCACCACCTAGGTAATGTTTATGTCGTTTTCTCTTATAAATCCTCTAAGGAGCAATAAGAGAATTCACCAGAATGAAATCATATCTCTGTCCACTACATACATACACATTGTATATTGCCCAATACCAAACGAAAAATTCTAGAAATCACATATCGTGATTCTTGTAGCCATAATTTTATATAGAGCACAAAAAACGTAGCTCAGCTGATAGAAAAAGTAAAAATTAACAAATAAGAGGGAATGAAAACCAGATATCAAACTCAATTGAGCATCTCCATTTTTCTTCTCGCGCACAAACACACAAACTGAACGCACAGTCAACCTAAGAAACACAACACAATCAGATAAACTAAACTCGACAAATGACTTACATGAGTGGACAGAAGAATGGCCCTGAGACTTGAAGTTGACTGCAAACGTATCCGGAGAGCACTTGAATTGCGGCAACAGGCACGACATCCTATTCATATATATTCATTCATTCATATAAGTATCAATTGATACTTTGAAGCATCTTCTTTCTAGAGAATTCCACGGTTTATACTCAAATGAAAAGCTTCATATGCTGATGAGTCAATGAAGCAAGACAATTTGCTGAAATAAGGAATATAGACAGAGAAAATGGAGTATGAATATGAAGAAATTGGAGGAGCAGCAGCAGAAACGTCCCTGTGTGTGAGAGAGAGAGAGAGAGAGAGGTGGGAGAATGGCAGAAAGGGATAATAAAAAGGATAAGTAGCAATTGCT
>JAUEKW010000017.1:813843-825104 GCA_032274785.1 Ajuga reptans
AGCTTTAATTTGCTTTAATTCTTTTTAACGTCCTGAAAGTTATTTATTTTGTATTAAATATTTTATCAAAAAAAAAAAGAAAAAAAAATTGCTTTGAATTAGGTAGAAAAATTTCGTGCTGTTACAATAATTTCCTTTTTATTTTTAATTAAACCCCATAATTCTAGAGAATTTCCAGGTCCAATCCCCAACTATCCAATAAAAATCCAATCAATCCATTCTTTTATTTTGACATCGACAATTTTGATTCTTCTGACTAAGCTTTAACAATAATTATTAATACGCATGCCGCGTACACGTAGTTATATTATTCCATCAACTTTATTCAAGACAATTCAGGTGGGGGTTTACTGTTTATTATTATTATATGCTTAATTGATTGTGTAGTTATATCTGTTATATTTTCAAGTTTCAAGTTTATATACAATTTATTGGATATACATGTTCAAGTTCCATGACTACATGGATTACAAGTTACAAGTTTCAACTTATAACTATTTATATGATATGCCTTTAATTTTGTATATAATTGTGACAAATTGTGACCTCTCACGAGCTGAAGAAAGCTCACCCTATTCCAACATTGATCCTTTCAGGTTAGCTTGGCGTGAGACGGGGGAGTCGAGGCGGAGTCAGGGCATATGAAACTGATTTTAAATGAACTATTTTATTATTTGAATTTATTTTATGCATGACTCAAGTAGTTAGGATTTTTTTTTTTTAAGTTTGCTAGATTGAGGGTTTCTATTTGAATATTATTTTGTTAAATTTTACGATTTAAGCATTTATGGTTAAATTTCTTTTAGACTTAATTATTGAATTACGTTGTGCTATTTATATATTATAGGGATATGTTAGGTGTGGTTTTAGTGGCATGTTTAGGAATAATTTACTTATTTGATTTAGATTTTAATACATTTCTCATGTTAACTTTGTTGGCTAATAAATAATTTAATATTTGATTAGAGTTTGTTTATTTATTTATTCCGCTGCTACATGTGATAGAGAGTTTAGTATTTGCATGTTTAGGGAGTTTTACTACGGTAACGGCCCGACTATGAATTATCTTTTATATATTTATAAAAAAAAAATATCCCGTGAGTGGACTTATTATAATTAATTAGATTAAAATATTTTTTGAAAATCGGGTCGTTACACAATTGTCATTGAAGATAGCTTGATAGGGTGGAAATGATTCATCCAGTTTTCGCTCTTGGATTTTAAAATAGTTTTTAGATTTTTTTTTTTAAAAAAAATAAATTTTAAATGAATTTTTAGATTTTTCAAATAATTTTCAGATATAATTTTTTTAATTTTTCTTATTTTAAATGGATTTTTAGAATTTTCAAATAATTTTCAGAAATAAATTTTGTAATTTTCTGAATTTTAAATGAATTTTCAGGATTTTCAAAATAATTTTCAGATTAATTTTTATTTTCTGAATTTTAAATGATTTTTTTTTAGAATTTTAAAATAATTCCAGAAATAAAATTTTTAGTTTTCTGAATAATTTTCAAATTTGTTTTTAATTTTCTGGATTTTATGAATTTTTAGAATTTTAAAATAAAATAATTTTCAGGTTTTTTTTCTAATTTAATATTTTTTTAATATTTTTTTATTTTTGGAAAAAGATGCCCCTTAATTTGTGCAATGTGGCACCCTCCCAAACTGATTAGAATTTCACGGCAGTGCCACATGAACCCGTCGGCCTGAGATCAAAGCACGTGACATTTCACGTGCATTTTCAAGCTCTCCGGCAAAATTTGAGTAGAATTTGAACAACATGCTGGGCAAAAATTGGAATGCTCTAACATGATGGGTAGATAATGCCACACCCCCTTACCAAGGCAACTTTTGCAATTTTCCCTAATAAAAATACATACTTTTTACAATTCAGACAACAAAGATTAGAAAATAAGATACGATACAAAGATAATATAACGATAATATGTGAGACATTGGATATAAAGAATATTTATAAATACTTAATTTATGCCTACTAAAATATGTTTGACCATAGAAGTTAGGTACCGCTCTTCCAATATACACTCACCTCCGTTTATTTTGGTCACGAAGTTGAACGTGTGATCATTTATCAACATTTTGGTTCTCAACAATAGTGAAATCCCAAGTCAGAAGGATTGCCGACTTGGTGCAAACTTTAAAACTAAAGTACGGTATATTATGGGATTACTTGCCTTCAACCCAGCTAATCATATTTTTAATGTTCCAACATCTTATTAAATGTAACTTCTCAAAAGAGCTTACAAGCTGATAACATGTTGGGATATGCAATCCACTATCACATTTAAGAAATAACACAAACTAGAGGTACGTATTTTTTTATTTATTTTTGATAAGCTCCAAAAGCTCTTTTTACATATTATAAATTATTTGACATTTTATTTTACTAAACAAATTTTAAGAGTTTAAAATCTCCCAAGTACCTTATAAGATGTATTGAGGACCTTATAAGCTTTACCCAAACACCCTATAAAATGAAAAACATGGCAATCATTGGATACTAGTGAATTTCAGATTATTCAAGCACTTTCAGAAGGTGTATATAATCACACATAAAGACCAATAAAAGTTTCTAGATGGATGGCCACACTTCACATCAAATGTTGCTAGGGGTGGCATTGGAAAAACCAGCATGAGAACATCATAATATTGTGCACACAAAACACTTCGACCTAACTTTCTTCACAAACATGGGTCACTTTTCCTTTTTCCTTTTTTGACCCAAAAAAAAAAAATCCCAAACACAACAATTTACCTATGTACAATGGCAAATCATCATTTACATAGAATGCCAAATGCCAAATGCCAAATGCCAAAGCTAATATAGCACAGTTTTTCAGCTAGGAAGCTTTTTTGCTCTTTTTCTGTGAAGTCTTGGCTAGTGCTTCTGGAATCTCTCGTTTTCTTTTGTTATTCTCACCATTATTATTGCCTCCGGTGCTCGTTGAACTCTTTATCTGCGTCTGCAATGTATCTTTGACAAAAAGTTTCAATTTCCACAAGGTGGATTCACTCTGCAAGGATCATATTTAAAGTTATTTTCATTAGTAAGAAGCTCTTAAGACAAACTGTAGGGTGTACAAAGAAGAGATTAATGATAATGTCTGAGAACCTGGCGGTCAATGTCAACTTCCACAGTTTCTCCTACTGCTTGGAATGTGGGGTCATTTTGGGCAATTATTTCCAGAGCTTTGTTAATATCATCGGGAGACAAACGGGTTATAGCACTTCCAAGCCGTTTCTTCTCTTCAGTTGTCATCTTTCTGAACCAAGACAAACATTTTAGTATAAGATGTATGTTTACATTTATTCAGTAAATAGTTATGCATGACTCTTAGAGGAAGCCCTGTAAAAAATGAAATAGAACTTCAAATAAAGATTTTGAACAGTAATAAAGATCCAAATGATTCAGCCATATTGCCATAACTACCTACGATTAATTACATATGGTAATGCAATCTAAAGTGAGTCGGACATTCAGTACCCAAAGTCACTCTCATGCAGTCCAAAATTTCTGCACACAACCTATAAGACAGAATTGAGATTCTTCTTGAATTACATCTTGAAGGTTAACAGGTTTCCGAGGTGAGGGAATGGAAATGGAAACTGTAGTGTAGCAAAATTTTGATTTTAGTCCCCTACCATATCAAAAATTGATAAAAAGAAACTGAAGTTAAAGAGTTAATAATAAAAAACATTAGAGAGACAAGACCCAATAGTTAAAGCCGAGGTCCAACAATTGTAACAAATTTTCCTCCAAAGCCTCTCTGCCCCAGCGGACCTTTTTTTGCCATTTTTTCACTGTTCTTTCTACCACCATCGTATTTGCTTTTCTCCAGTATCTACCTAGTGTCTGTTCCACCACCACTCTCTTGGCCTTTACAACTTTTTAAAGCCACCAGCTCGCTATTTCACCATGCCTAATTTACATCACAAATCAAACCAGCCTGTCATGATACTAAGTTGCTACCGGCCACTAGGCCAGCTCAACGAAAGAGGCGATCGTGAACATTGTTGTGGTGTGGGGATGTCATCAGCTCATGTTTTAGTTCTATATTAAATTTAAGAGCAAGAGCAATCCTAGTATTCAGTTGTCACCATTGAATTCAAAATCCCATAAAACGGTGATAAATCAGGGAAGGTGAGGACGAAGTCAAGTCAACATTCCCAATATCCTATAATAGGCCAAGGCAAAGACTTCGTACGAGGATCAGGCAACTCATACAGGTCATCATAACAATTTTTTTCTTTTTTCTTTTTCTTCTTCCAGGGGGGGCGAGTGGGGTGGTTTTTTTTTTTTTTTTTTAAGAAACAAGATTTTATTGCAATTGAAATAATGCAAGGGATGAGGAATCCCTCACTTAGTACAACAGTACATTACATTTAAGAACTACATAGCATAACTCCAGCTCCTAACTAAATCTGATACAGAGTAAGCCTTAAAGAATTTATGACTCGATACCATAAGGCCACTCTATACTTGACACGCCGTAAGGTGGGCTTATTGAAGGGTTGAGACTACCTCAAGCATCCTCTAAAGACTCCTCCCTAATGGAAGGGGGAGACTGGTTACAAAGAGATTATGGAAGTAATTCTGAAGATGGAGACAGAGGACTGAAGGTGGAGGTATACAAGCATGAAAGGAGGAGAATTCATGAAACAGCCTTGAAAAAAAAAATTAAGTAAAAGAGAATCAGAGAATTAGAAGACAATGAGTTGACAAGAGAATAAACTAGAACAATCGGAAATTGTGGTAGGCTACTAGGCTGCTTTAATTAGTAGGTTAGGATTGGCCAAGTTGGGGCAGCTGGAAGTAAAAATATATGTTTTAATTTGTTCATACCGGAATTCAGGGTTAGGTGACCATAGTAAAATGACAAGGAAAATTCATAGTAGAAGACAAATTTATCAGAAGAAAAATGTGAAGAGTAATCTATAAAGTTATAAATACAAATCAATTTATTCATAGTATCTTAAAATATGAATATCAATCTAGTTTTCATTTGTAAGATACATTAAAAAATGTATATGAATCATTAAATATAAAGCTTATTCAGACAACTTTTTAGAACCCAAGCCAATTGCATGGACAAGTGGCCATGTTAACTACAAATCAATCTCCATCTGATCTTGGAAACATTATCAACCATCAGTCCTACGCCTCATACACACTATGTTTTCTCTCTTTAGAGAGTGAGGCTTTCACAATAGATACAATAGATTATTCACTAATAGTGTCGTCACAAAAGTAACAAAACCATGCACAAACACCCCCACTCACTACCACAATATTAAAAAAAAGTTAAGAAAAAACGCAGAGGTAAATACAGGTCAAACTTTTATACTATGTTTTAGTATGTATGTGTATAATTTTTTAATCAGCCTAAAGAAATAGATTTTCTTTAATTGACACATTCTTATGCTTATGACAAATCCAATCCGCCCCTCGAACTAAACTTAGAGCCCATTCCTTTTTATTTATATTAGCAACCATAACACATACACAAAGTTTTTATTGATGATACTAAGTGATAGTTGTAGTTGGAGTCACCAAAGACCACACTAACAATAAACCACATAAGGTTACTAGTGGAAACTCCAACTTACTTTAGGACCATAATCCATAACAAAATGAGCTACACTTGGAGCCTAATTCATCATTGAAATTCAAAAGTAAATTTTATTTCTTAAATTCTAGACTACTAATAATTAAGCAAAACAATTCCCATCAAAACATAAATTTAGCTAATCCAACATTCCATATAACCACATACGGGAAATAGGGGGGAAAAATCCTATTTCCTCATTATATTTTGAATGTTATGGCTAAGCCTTATAGTAACATATTGCACATTAATTTAAAACAAGGATGGAAAAGAACCACCAATAACCTAAAAACCCTATATGGTGGGTGATTCAGCTACACTAAAGAAACAACTAAAGTTATCAAGATTGATGCCAAATAGAGCAAACTGTAAAAGCTAGTCCAAGTATTATTAGAAAAAGCAAATAAAATCATTGAGTAAAAGACAAAAACAAAGAACTACATGACCCCATTCTCTATGACAGATAACTAACCTGCATTCCTGTAGTACCATTTCTCTGAGGTCTTCGAGATGTGTGTCTACCTCTTCCAGCTGGAAAAGATTGATAACACTTTCAGAGCATTTCCATAGGCGTCTTCAGTATAAAGAAATTTAGAGGCAAAACCAAGGTATGATGAAAAAGGAACTTATTAACCTTAAGATTCCTTTTTCGATCGTACCTTGTTTTAGTTTGGGTGGAGGGGGATGCATCTATCTATGTACATAGAGTATTATTAAATTGACTTACATCAAGACTTAAATCTCTAGCCATTTTGGCATGAGCAGCCTCTAGTGCAAGTTGCGTATCTACTTGCATCTCAGCTTCTTCTTCTTTCCGCATTTTGTCCTTTAAACAAACAGTCTATACATCAAACAGTAATTTTGGAAAAAGAACTAATAAAAACTAAAAAAAAACTTCCAAAAAGAAAAAATTTGAGGTAACAACACTAATGTTTAACAACTTCAAAACATGTTCGGGGCCAAAAGAAGGTCAAACGTACAGAATACCTCTGCATCTACTTTGGGCAGAAGCTGTAGCCATTTGGTCTCGAACTTATCCAACAAAGTTTTGGCCATAACATGTACATCATTTCTTTCTTCATTATACTTCATTGCATTCTTGAATATCAGCCTGACATCTGCACATATTTCTCGAACATTTTTATACCCGGTGCCATCTTTTGCCTCCATTTTGGTTTTAATTGTACTGAAGTCCATGGGCTTCTCAATAACCTAAAATTGATTTATTAAAAGGTTTAGGAACATATATGACATTATCATCATACGAAATACATAAGGTTGTGTTTGAATTGAGGAATTTAGAAATGAAGGTGATTTCAAATGAATTTTTATTTAAATTGGGAATTTACTCATTTCAAATCCCTTGTTTAGATGTTTGAATTTGAATGAGTGGATTACATTTTTTTATGTTTCTCATTTTATTTTTTCCAAAAGAAAAGAGGATGATAATGGACGTATGAACGTGTATGTAGTGTGTGTGTGTATAAAGTATGTGTATTGCGTGCGTGTAAAGTGTGTATTGGGTGGTGTGTGAAAAGTGTGTGTGTATTTATGTGTGAAGTGTGTGTAATGTGCATATAAAGTGTGTAGTGTGTGAAGTATGTGTCTAAGGGGTGTGTGTGGTGTATGTAGTATGTGTAAAATATGTGCAATGTGTATAATTATGTGACTATATATATATATATATATATATATGTGTGTGTGTGTGTGTGTGTGAGAGAGAGAGAGTGAGGACTGGATTTTAAAGTACTAGGATGTGGAAACGATTTCAAATCCATCATAAATGAACTAGAAATTTAGAAGGCGTTTAAAATTCATTCATTTGAATTTTTTGCCAAACAAATTGAGTGGATTTGATTGTGGATTTCAAATCCATCCTTCAAAACCATAGTCAAATCCCTCAATCCAAACACAACCTAAGAGAATTATTAAGCATGGTATCTGAAGAGGCCAAAACACGCCAACTAAATTCTCCTATCTATCATTATTTACCGACATTTTTTTTTTTTGTGTAAGAAACAATAATTTTATTGCAATTAAAAGTATGAGGGATGAGAGATCCCTCATCTGGTACAAACAGAAAGACAGGAAAAACAGTAATAACTACAGCTACATAGCATAACTCCAAGCCCTAGCCAAATCTGATACAACAAAAGATTTAAACAGCCTATGATTCAATGACCAAAGGGCTACCCTATATTTAATCCTCTCCCAAACATCCTCTAGTGTCTCCTCTCTATCGTAAAAATTCTCTTATTCCTTTCTAACCAAGTGGACCAGAGAATCACTGTTACAATAATTTTCCATAATATCTTGCTCCTTTTGCTGAGAAGGCCTCCCATGTTGATTTGTAACAAATCAGCAACCATTTGTGGTCATATTAGTACTAGTCATGAACACAAGAATCAACAAAGCATTCCATAAGATTTTGTAAATGAGCAAGTATGCAGGTTCCCACCAGGTAGCATTAATTATGTTTTTCTTCAACTTCATTATTTCGATTCTTTATTTTTGGAGAAGGCGTCGTAAAGATTGGTTGTACACATAAGCATGATGCAGTTCCAAAATAAGCAATACTGACAACTTTACCTCATGATAGTCATGCAACCCGAGACCTACCGCATCCACAGGTTTCATAAATGGGTTCGCCCACTTGTGTTGAGTTATCTGAAAATTGCAAAACTCAGCAGACATAACTAAAGCAGCAACTTAACAATGAGAAGCATAGTCTCAGAAAACTTGAGAATGATGGAGTGCGAGGACTTGGGAAACAACCACCACAATACACTACTTGTGACCCTTTAAAGGGATAAATGATAGAACAGCACTCCTATGGAACTCTTCAAAGATTACGTAACAAACTCCAACACCAACAATTTCATTTTCATTTTACTTCATAAAATGCTTAAGGTTTTTCATTAGCATTAATTTCGTGAGGTTGTGAATAAACTTCTTTCCCAACTAACGGAAATATGAGTAGAAGTGATCTACTACTGGAGATTTGAGAACAATCAAGGAAAGAGAGGTCTGCTATAAGTTTCGGTCCATCTAACTAAAAGGTGAAACCATGAAAGATATGAATTTTAGGGGAGTCAAGTTCATAATCATCTTTCTTAGTAAAACTCAAAATAGTAGAGAAATGTTCGGTTTACCTGACGCAATATTGTTCCAAACTGGCGTATAAGTTCTTGCATTCTCTCCGCAGCTTCTGCTTCCTTAGAAGCTGCATCTTGTTGTCTTTTCTTAAAGCTCGCAGAGGACTTATCCCTTTCTTTGTCCTTCACAAAAGAAGCACCTTTTGGAGTGTTGGCTAGCTTTGTATTTGAACAGGAGTAAAATTGTTCGACCTCATTAAGTTTTTGCTCGAGCTGCAAAGACATGGATAAAAACTTTTTACATGTACAACTATGAAAACCGTTTTGAGTATCATAAGTTCACTTCCTGGTTGGACATAAAAGAATTATACAAAATTAAAATTAGCCAGGACAATGGCTGAGATTTCGATAAAATACAGCATTAACATCTATTGAATCTTCTGACATTACACCATATCAAACACTTCCAGGACCTACTGAAATCTGAAATCTTCTACTTAAAACATGATGTATAAATTATAATACCTAGCTTTCAAACCAAAAGAAATGTAAAGACGTACAAAAACTTCATCTAAAATTTAAAGCTCATGAAAGTTCATCATTCAAATTTTCCAATATAGCAGACTTGAAAAAAAAACAAAAAACATGTAAATTTTACCTTGTCCACTTTTATAAAAATTTCATTGACACATCGATTCAACGTCTCCACTTGGGACAGACTGCTGGTAGTTGCTTGCGGAATCGGAACTGAAATGTCATGAACCGACCCAATCCTTGCATCCATCACCTACTCACCACTTTCAGGGGAAAACTTTTTCGTACTCAAAAATATCTACAGAAATTAAAAGAGAATCTCATCATTTTTTTCCCAATACCTACCATCAAAACCCTATTTTTTCCTCAACAGAGAAAAGGAATTGTATTTGCACATTAAAAACCTGATTTTAAGAATTACACATTCTGATGAGTCAAATTCGTTCAACAAAGTTTCGGAATAAAATAACCTTCTGCTTACCTGCGGTTTAGCAGATTGAAGAAATAGAAGCTAAAATTATTTCCTTCTCCTTCTTCTCTTTTTCTTTATTTATTATTATTTATTTATTTAATTTTTTTTCCAAGTTTTTGGGAAAAGGAACTCACACGTGTACCTCATACGCACGTAAGGTTGGATAAGTGTAAATAATCCAAGCGCATCAATCATTCAGTTCTGGGGTGGATCCTCTCCGTTTCATTTTGGTCAATTTCTTATGAATATAAAAAATAAGAATGGGACAATAATAAGGATGGGATCAAAAGACACAGAATATAAAATAAATAAAATAGTAAGGATGGGACAATAAATATTTTTTATTGTTATTTATTTTTCTCTCTCCTAACTTCATAAGAAATTGATCAAATTAAAATGGAGAGGATCCATTTCCGATAAACTCGGAGGAATAACTAAATCTCCACATTTCTTTTAGATATTGGGATAAGTCAGGTGATTATAATTCGTTCAATCACCTGGACCTATTTTATCCTCCAGAATAATAGTGACAGATAACTGGGATGTCTGCGACCTTGGTCTACATTAAGCAAGATTCAACTTAGGTTGTGTTTGGACGAAGAGATTTGAAATGCATGGATTTAAAATTAATAGATTTTAAATCCACTTAAGATAGAGGGGGTTTGAAATCAACTTAAAATGAAATCATAAAATTCCAAATCCATGGTAATCCAAACAATAATAATGGATTTAAGACTATGAATTTTAAATTCATTCTCAAATCCTTTCATCCAAATGCAACCTTACTTTATTTTGTTAGACCTTAATTTTGTGGGAAATTTGTTTTAAAACCAGTTTGAAAGTGACATTCCGAGTAGAGGATGATAGTGTGTTTATTTTCTCAAAATTGAATTTCGATGAGTGAGAAATTAATGCACGAAGTTGGCCACTTGCTAAGAAATTTGTATGTGGGGATGGAAAGATGTGTAAGGTCTATCCCACGTTGGAAATACCGTAATGTTGGACCAGTGGATGTCTAGGTTCGTTGTAACCGAAAGACACGGTAACTCATGCATTAAAGAGACATTATGGTGGTATAACTCATATGTTAATGTGCTGAGTTATGGTGTCATAACACTTGTTGTAACAGCTGAGTTATGGTGTTGTGACACATGCTGTAACTATCAGTTGGACGCAACATCGCTCTCTCCAAGTCCATACTAGAGGTTATATCCTCCTTTCTTGCTACTATATCTGTATAGGTCATCGTACCGAGTCCCACCAAGTAATGAAGAATATCAGCACGTAACCCGATTCTGAATCTCTGAGCTTTCTTATGTGGTGTGTCCACCATATGTGGAGCGAATCAGCACATGTGATTGAACCTCCACTCGTAGTTTGTCACTGTCATGTTTCCTTGGCTCAGGCTCATAAACTCCATTTCTATGTTCTTTCGATAGACTCGGGGGTAGTACATTGATAGAGTATACATTAAAGCAAACTTTTAGTGCACTTTATGGATGTATATTTAATTTCCTTATTATCTGAAAT
>JAUEKW010000017.1:825204-835274 GCA_032274785.1 Ajuga reptans
TTTGCCTCTTTCCATCTACCAAAATTGTACAAGCCTTGAATCATTGCACTGTAAGTTACAACATCGGGTGAAATGCCCTTTTCAGTCATTTTGGAGAAGAGTTGGAGTGCATCATCAACCATTCTATCTTTGCATAGACTATCAATTACGGTGTTATAAGCATAGACATTAGGTTTGCATCTTCCATTTTCCAGTGAGCTAAGCAAACCACAGGCTGTGAGAGTATAGCCAGCTTTGCACAGCCCATTTATCACAATACTGTATGTAATTTCACACGGGTTGTATACTTTTCCCATCAACAATTTGTTGTACAGTTGAACTGCCTCTTTTACCCTTCCTTCCCAAAACAGGCCTTTGATGAGATTGTTGAAGGTTGAGATGGAAGGCTCGTGTCCACGCTTGATCAAGCAGCCCAAGATTGCAAACCCGGAACCCACTCGATTTAATCGGCAAAAGCAATCAATCGCAATATTGAAGGTGTAGACATTTACCGGAGCATTCCGTTGAAGCATTTTGTCGACCATGTGTAGGGCAAGAGTGTATTGTTTCATCTTGACAGCTACACTTAACAATTTCGTGAAATCAACAACAGAGGGGTGCGGCCTCATCCTCAGCATTTTGTGAAACAAAGCAAAAACATCATCGGGTTCATGTAAACAGCCAAAATCAAATCTGGGTTTGGTGGAAAAGTATCTAATTTGACTATGAAAAGTTGAGGAGGATTGTAGAAAATTGGCGTAACGTACCGAAGCAATGGCAGAAGAATTAGAAATAGTTAGCCTACGAATCATCGCAGTGTTCAACCTCATATTCTTCAGTGAGATTCACGACGAAGATAGCACCTGAAAAGAAAAGAAAAAAAGATTTTGGAGATATTTTTCTGACTAAAAATAAAATAAAAAAAGAAAAGAGACCAGGGATTTATAAATGGGCTTTACAAATGCCTTACAACTGGGCTTTCCTTTTCAGCCCAATCAATAATATTACATACTCCGTATTACATATATAAACATTCAAAAAAGAAAAGAAAAATATATTACATATTTGTCTCTGGAGAAACCACAGCCTACAAATTTAGGTCACAAAATTGCCCCCCCGCTCTGTTGCTGTTGGTTGTTGCCGTGCTTTCCGTTGTGGAATTTGAGCTGACTGAAAACAAGAAATCAGGCGGTGAGTTGAATGAAAAGCTTCAATATTCGAGTTTCATTCTTCTCTTTCTTGGCTCCACCTACATCTACTTGTGTTCTTCTTGCCATTGCTTGCTTTCTAGTGATTTTATGATATGGAGTTTGTTTAGGGTAGTGATTAGGGCTGGGATTATGTTCATTTGCTGACAACCATGTGGGCTTCAGCACTTTGTTCTGTATGCATGTTATCTGTTCGACGAAATGCCTGTGTAAGGATTTTTTTCTTTTGCATCTGCCATATGGCTGTGTAAGTAGCTCTATGAATAAAAAAATGGGAATGAGGATGGGCACCATAATCATATGCTGTGTAATATTGTAAGTAAGAACATAAATCTTTCTCAATGTTATTGGATGTCCTACCACTCTCTCTTTCTTGTAAAGCTGTAATAGTAGTTTCTATTTATTTAGGATAACTGTACACACCATAATCCTTCTTCATTATCCTCCTGTATTGTGCAGCTATTCTACCAGACTGGAAATATACAAGATCCATGACTAGATCAGACTCACACAGAGAGAATTTTATAATTAATAATCAGTTGACCGAGGACGATTTATTGAACAGCACTTCAGCACGAACAAGACCATTAAGTTTTGACGATATAATGCTTAGAAGAAAAATCAAAGGAGACAACACAACGCAGTTTTCTAGTGCCCTTGGTGTGGCTGATATTGGATCTGCACAAGGTAACGCTGGGAAGGAGTTTGATCTTCCAGAATTCCATCATGAAACAAAGTATGCTGCAGAACCTATGGACGAGAAGAATAGTTCGATTTATCCTCAGAAGGTGAGATCTGAGAGAAAAGGGGACTCAAATTCTTCTAGAAAGAATGAGAAACCAGTCCAGGTTAATGATGAAGGATCTCTGGATCGTGATGCCAAGTCAAAGAATAAGGGGGCCAGGAATGCGAGCAGCAGTAGAGTGTCAGAGGGGAAAATCGAGAGAGAAGATCATGCAAACAGAAAAAAGGGTAGTCTTTTAAGTGTTGTTTCTGATAACAGACCTGATAAAAGTAAAAATAGAGATTCATACAAAAAAGAGAGAGTTTCTGAAAGAAGCCGGATGAAATCTGAAATAGTAAAAAATCAACATCACAATGAGGAGAGAGAGGTAAACAGGAAGAGGAAAAATGATGGGCGGATGGGTAGTGATTCTGATAATGAATACAAGAAAAGAAATGCCAAAGATGTGAGGCAGGCAGATAGATTAACTGGCAGAGGCAGAGAGAAACCTGAAAAAGAAAACAACAGACACAAACGTCATCATGAAGAAGACAAAACTAGAGCTAGGCTTCCCGATAAAAAGAATGATCTAGGGAAAACAGGTCTGGAAACAACACGAAACTATGCTGAAGAATCCAGGCCCAAGAGAAGAAGATCGCGTAGTACAGAGCGTGAGAAAGACAGAGGTAGAAGGTCCCTTTCACAATCACCGAAGGCACATAAGCACACATCAAAAGACAAAAGGGAGCTTGAAGAACTACCATCTCACTCTATAAAAGACAGATCAGGAAAAGAGCATTCTGATGTTGACAAGAAGAGGATATCCAGTAATAGTAATGGATCAGGTAGTCAATACAGGCGAAACACTAATGCTTCAAGTGGTCTTGGGGGCTATTCACCTAGAAAGAGGAAGACGGATGCTGCTGCTAAAACTCCTTCCCCAACTCGTCGTTCTCCAGAGAGAAGAAATGCTGGATGGGATTTCCAAACTGTTGAAAAAGAAAGCATTATGGCTGGTTCAACTGTTTCCAGTTTGAATACCACGGGCCAAAGTTTATCATTGAACATAAAGGAGCCCCCTAGTGTTGTTCCTGTGAATCCTACTGTGCTGAAGCCTGTTGGAATCTCTCTTCATACATTATCTTCACAGATGCATGCTGTCGAGTCTATTCAGCTAACTCAAGCGACCCGACCTATGAGGAGGCTCTATGTAGAAAACTTGTCTGCTTCAGCATCTGAGGATGATTTAAAAGAAAGCATTAATAAGCTTCTGATGTCATCTGGTGTTAACTATATTCAGGGAACACAGCCCTGTATCAGCTGTATAGTATGTCAATATCTTTTGATTCCAAATTTGTCTCACCTATTCAGAAAACAATTCAGCGAGATCTTGCTATTTCCAATTGCAGATACATAAGGAGAAAAGCCAAGCTCTTTTGGAGTTTTTGACCCCTGAGGATGCTTCCGCTGCTCTTTCTTTGGATGGAATGTCCTTTTGTGGTTTTAAACTTAAACTCAGGCGCCCCAAGGACTATGCTAATGTAACGGTAAGAATCGTTACAATGCTTCTCTCTCTTCTTACAGTGAAACTGCCAACTCGGCTCTTTGACGCAATAGATGCTCCTTTCTTGATTGGTAGTGTTTGAAAAGTAGTTCTCAAACTAGGTATTGTTATTTGACATGTTGGAAATTTACTACGTTGTCATGTTAGTTCTACTCACATTGTAAATGGCTTTGCTTATATCATATTGCTGCTCTTATTGACATGCTTTTCTGTTTTATTTGCCTCATTTTCTATCGGGCCATTTATTCCATAAGATCAGGGTACTCAACTATATTGCTTTATTTTTCAGACAATAGGAAAATTGTGAAGGAAACACCCTACTTTGTATTGTGTTAATAGAGATTAATTTGGAACCGGAATGTATATGAATCAAGATGTGGTTCTGACTTCTCTCTAGGTAGAGCTTCACTTCATTTCTTTATTTTTGGACCACTAATCCAGTGATGATGATGCATAACAATGCCTTGATTTTTTGTTTTGTTGTTTTTTTTTCCCCTTTTTTGTTATTAGGCAGAGATTCTTGAGGATTGGCTCATCATGTGGGGGTGTTTTCTTCTTCTTAGCTTATAATTTTATGGAACATTAGCTTATATAATTGGATATTGAATCATCTCAGGTCTTATATGCATTTATTTCATAAGCCTGATATAAGAGTGCTGCAATTTGCCTGGCAGACTCATTCTCTTTTGACGTGTGAATGATTTGATAAATATGCATCTAGTTAAGTTGGACGAATCTGTAACATTTGGCTACATTACAAACAGTAATGCTCCTTTTGGTTGAAAATTCGAAATAGAACCTGATATGGGTGCATGTTAATGCCCGTCTTTTGCTTTGTCATCTATCATATTTGTTTCAATTTTCTGCATAAAAAATCTGAACTTATGACATGCACTTCTGAAGGTTGTAGAATTTTAATGTTCATTATGGAAATCCCCTCTCCGTTGTGTTTGATAGCAATAATCATCAGTTAGTGCCTGCCTTAAATCCTTACTGAGTATCCATCTTTGTTCTTCTCTATGTCACTTGAACATGACTATCCTATCAGGATATATGCTCTTTAGCTTCCTTCTCTGTCTGTGCGGATTATTTGTTGTTGCTGAATTTGTTGCTTCGAAATCTAGATCTCAAAAACTTATTAAACTGTAGTGTAGTCTTCATCATTTCCTTTTCCTTTTCCTTCTTCTCTTGCATGTACTTCAACTGTTCAACATCATTGTCTTGAGCTTTGTAGGAGGGTATTGTACTCCGCAAATTACTTTTCGGTTGAGACAATATTTTCTCTTTAACATTTTGTAGTTTCTGAGGTACATCATGGTTATTATTCCATGTAGCAGGTTTTCAGACAGTTCCTATTTTTATGCAGACTGGTATTTCTGACAAATCAGTGGGTGCTGTTGATTCAATGAATGACGTTGTAGAGGATTCACCAAACAAGGTATGCATCTGAAACATAACACCGTTACTTAATACTGAGGTACTTTCGTACTCTGCTAAAGTGCCCACAATGTTGTTTATGATGATTGCATTTATTTATTTGTTTATTTTTGTTATATATTTGTGTGGGAATCATCTATAAACTCAACCTTCGGCTGAAGTATACTTTATTTTTGATAATATCTATTTATGATTAAGACCAGGAAAAAGTAGCGTCAGCTCTGAAGTTTGTTTCTAAGTGAAAACAAACAAAGTTTGACTCATGTACTTTAGATGTAATTTGCTGAGAAAGATAGGTTGTAGGACAACAGGCTATAATAGTATTTGAATAAAACTTGAGCTATTTGGAAGGCATCGTTACGCATGAGCTCGTATATGTTTCTCGTGCTAGTTGGTGTAGATGAGAAATTCGTATATGTTTCTTGTACTAGTTGGTGTGTGTTGTGAAGGTGTAAATTGGAGACTTGGGATGACATCATTGTGTGCTGTCCATCACAGGGTTATATGGTCTAGATTCTTGCTGAGTTGAGCTGTGTGGATCTACGTACAATCAACTTAGGGTGGTCTCGAGGTAGTATAGGAATGGTCTAATGGAGATTGATTGTTCCCATTGTTCTTTGAGAGCAAGAGAACTTTTGAATATTATGCAATATACTTTTTTTCTTGGGGTAGAATTAAGTTCAGGCTGGTGTTGTGGATCTGAAGGCACAATGACTTTAGGGTTTTTGTTTGTTTTATAAGTTACTAAACTTATGAGTTTAGGCTGTTTAGCAATGTTAATGACCCAAAGTCCCTTGAGTGTATGAGTTATCCATTGAATTTAAATGTTTCGTCATCGATAAATAAAATGTTCTGTTTGTTACAAAAATTAAAAAGTATCAGAATTACGGATGATAGTAAATCTAAACATCCCTAATTGGATAGTCCACAACCGAGCCTGATTATGCTCAAGGCCACCTGGTTTCTGAATCCAGATAGGCCTCCCTCCCTGGAAATTGGCTGGATGATTTTTTTTCTAGCTTCTCCTTACTAGTTATGTTGTATCAATATACGCTGGTTAGTTACATTATTTATTGAAGGAAACACTTGGTTCTTGTTAGTCATAGTTACTTGTTAGTAATGACTTTCTTGCCATTTAATTTTTTTTCGATACTATTTGATGGTGACTTTTGTTATTTCACTTTTCTTGACAAGCTTTTGCTTGAATATTCAGATATTCATTGGTGGAATTTCAAAACTTTATTCTTCTAGAATGGTAAGTTCATGTGTAATTTGGTTTTACATGACATTATTTTCCATTAATCATATTATATCTCACTAATAATTGTTGCGAACATGTCAGCTTTTGGAAATTGCTAGAGCATTTGGACCAGTGAAGGCATTCCACTTTGAGTATATTGCTGATATTAATGAACCATGTGCATTTCTTGAGGTATATATTTTAATGGAAAGTTCACAGTTCAATAAATAATTTCTCAGAGTAAGACCTGACATGCGATGTTTCTGGGTTGTCTTTTTAAGAGTCTCAGCCAACTCTTCAAGTTTATTGTATTGCACGTAGATGCCCGTCTATGTCCTTTGTGCTTTGTTATCGATTTTCTTTTCAGTTGTCATGTCATTCTATATCCACCACTTGTTAGACTAATTATTTATTACCTCAGTATGTTGATCATTCAGTTACTTCAAAGGCCTGTGCTGGTCTTAATGGCATGAGGTTGGGCAGACAAGTTCTAACTGCAGTACTTGCTACCTCGGAGTCTGTTTTGGTGAGTGCATTATCCGTCTAGACTTGTTTACTCACTGAACCGAAGACTTTATGTTGTCCATAAGTTTTTCTCAACTGCTTACTGACCAATTGTTTGATAGGAGAAGGATGTTGGAAAAGTGCCACTTTATGCAATTCCCAAACATGCGAAGCCACTTCTTGAGAATCCCACAACTATCCTGAAGCTGAAGAATGTGGTATTGGACCGACTTATGTTTTCATTTCGTTTACCTTCCGCTCATTCTGATTCATGATCTGGTGCTAGTCGAGGCAATATAGAATCACCGAATTGCCCTTTGTAATTTCAGTTGGATCCTGAATGCCTCGATTCCTTGTCTGAGTCTGAACTAGAAGAGATATTGCAAGATATAAAGCTGGAGTGTTCCAGGTTATAAATTGAGTACCCAGTTTTAATTTCATTGTGGGTTGTTGCTTAATCATTATACTGATCTCTCCCGAATGCGGTAGGTTCGGCACAGTGAAATCTGTTAATGTTGCCAAGACAGCCGACACTTTTGCCACCGTGGAAGCATATGAAGTAAAGAACACAAGTGATTCTGCTGATGTGCTCGACGTAGATTATGCAAATAGGAGCCAAACAGCAGAACAGTTAGTTGACGGTAGATATGCTGTTGGAGAAGTTGAAAAATCAGAACCTCTGGATGCTCCAAATGAAGTGGAGAATAACAGTCAAACTTTGGAATATAAAAATGGTTGTGATAATAATAGTACTAACATATCTGATCTGTTGAGTGTATCAATTGAACCCAAGGAACCACCTATGAACGATGAAGACGTTGATCTCTCAGATACTCGAAGCCAGGAAAGCCCTGTTGGTTTTACTGGAGAATTTCAGAAGCAACAAACTGCTTCAGAAATTGAGTTGGATAGCAATTATGACGAAGAAGGCAAACCCTCGACTGAGGAAGAGTCGAAATCAGAAGACCACGATAACAAATTGAAGAGTTGTGAGGAAGAGTTGAAATTAGAAGAAAGCAATGATAATGCAAAGATTGAAAGTTGTGTTGAATTAGACAGTGATGTTGTGGGTGTATTTGAGGCTGGTTCTGTTTACGTAGAATATAGAAGAGAGGAAGCTGCTTGTATGGCAGCACATTGTCTACACGGACGGACATTTGATGGTCGTACTGTGGCTGTAGAATATGTTGGTCATGATCTCTACCATAAGAGGTTTCGCAGATGAGAGACTCGTAACGTTGAAATATGGTGCTGAGCGGGTCTGTACAAGTTTTGGTTAGCAAGTGTTTCTATTATTACAGTTTGATGATAATATTTGACTGGGTTCTGATTTTGCTAGAATGTTTTAGTGTAGCAGAGGTCTCTTAGTGTGTAGAATGGATTTTACATATAATTAGATTGTCATGTAAGCACTTGAATATTTCATTTCATTAGCAGCTTCTTGAGAGGGAGGGGTTTTCTACTGATGTATTTGTAAACTAAGTTTCTTTCTCGCTGAATCTTTAACCAGGTTACTTGATTCCTTCTAGGTAGAAACTAGTTGGAGCTAGTCGTGGATTTTTGCCAGAGAGGTTTAGTGTGTGCAACAATATTGTAAAGTTGATTAAATAAAATTAGGGTAGAGCAGAAGATCCGTTGTGTGTGTGTTTTTTTATTGTTCATAATAATGCCTTTTCTGATGTTTTTAAGTGTTCATAATAATTTGGTGTGGGATTATCAATAACCGGACAAGTTTTATCTTCATTAATTGTTTATCCTGATTAATATTCTCTTTGTTACAAAATAAAAGTTCTGTTTTAAAAATATTGTTTATCCTGAAATAAAAGTGATGCCTCAAAACTTAAAATCTCGTTTTAATATATCATTTTGAAATAAAAAAATTCCCATTTATTAATGAAAGTAAAATTATATAACTTGATTTTAATGTCACGAATAAGTCATATAAGGAGTCGTATAAACAAAATTTATGAGTTTTAAGAAGGTTATACCTTCACAAATTAAGTACAAAAAATACAAAATTATGTATTTGTAAAATACTCTTATTTTAGGACGAAACAAGTATAATTTAGGGTCTTCTTCAATACACGTGGAAAGAGAATTAATGTGAGAGAATTAATTGTTTCGTCAATCTACATTTACAATAAACGCACCTAAATTATTTGTGGTGTGATCTTGGCTATAATTAATAATGGGAGAAGAAGACTTTTTATGCATCGAAAACATCATTAATTTTTAATCAAGAAATACAAGAAAACACAACTAAACTTCGTCTGCGACCCGATTGTATGGATCTAAAATACGTGCACCTGGTGTGCATAAGGATAATCACATTTGATACAATATCTAGCAACAACAAATTATACTAATCATATCATATGTATAATCATTTTTAATATATTTGTGATGTCTGTGTAGATTAAAATATAGTAAAATTATGGGTTAAAATTATTTTTGGTCTCATAACTTTTTACTCGTACGCTTTTGGGTCAAAAACTAGTTAAGAATTCAATTTAGTCATGTAATTTAAGAATTTGCTCGCAATTGGTCCTTTTTTCGCCGTCGGCTACCAAACCGGCTGCACAATGTGCACCGGTGCCACATAATGTAAAACCGACCGAATTTTGCAGTCATGTGACTAGCATGTACGCTTTTCCGGTTCCGGCCGATTCGGTCGCTCACGGCGGAAAAAGGACCAATTATGAGTAATTTCTTAAATTACTGGACTAAATTGAATTTTTAACTATTTTTAAAATAAAAAACGTACAAACAAAAAGTTATAGGACCAAAAATAATTTTAGTCGGTAAAAATATTGAATAATATATTTGGAGGAGATCAAAAGGTGTCTGTCATCACAAGTTATAAGTCCTAAATAAATACTGTATTATTGTTAAGTGTGTTTGGTTTGGGTTGGGCAACCCAACCATCCTTGTTTTTTGTTATAAGGGTGGTTGGTTCAACCTCTCCAACCACTCTCTCTCCTCAATCGACATTCTTTTATACATATCATATCACCCCAATTACTATCTCTCTCTCTCCTCAATCAACATTATCTTACATATATCACATCACATATTCTAATTAAATATTATTAATCAACGTTTCAACCACTCCTCTAACCCATAAAACAAACACACATTTTTATTTATCAAACTAGTTTCAACCACCTAAACACATCAGCCTACAGTACCCAACCATCCCAGCCCAAACCAAACACACCCTTCCCAGCCCAAACCAAACACACCCTAAAGACGGGTAAACTGTCCACGTCACAAAAATTAGTAGTATAATCTTTGACTAATTTGGGACTTCACTCCAGTTAATGCCTATCCATCTTACATACTCCCTCCGTCCCATAAAAAGAGTCCTGTATCAAAACTACTTCTTGTCCCATAAAAAGAGTCCTGTTTGAAAAG
>JAUEKW010000017.1:904142-919687 GCA_032274785.1 Ajuga reptans
ATATACACGAAAAAAAATAATATCAATACTACTCTTATACAAACATAATAATTAAGAGTATATTTGAATTAATTAAATTTTTTTTTTTCTCCATACACTAAAAGCAAAACTGTGTATTAAATGTTTGCTATTAAATGGAGTTGTGATTTTTAATAAACTAACATTAATGCCTTATTATAAAAATACCAAAAATGACCTTTTGAATCTAAAGATTCTTAAGGAATCTTTACATGAATTAAAAAAAAAAGTTAAACAAAAAAATTATCTTTAACCCACTAATCACTATAGTAGGTAAAGTGGTGTGGCACATCAGCAAATATCATTTAATATCAATAGAAATGCACTTTATACTACACACATCGATGGTAACCAATATATGTTAGTTATTGCTTAAAATTCTTAATAAAAACCAATAATGTGGTTATTTTCATATTGTATCCTGAAATAGTTAAACTCGAAAATGTAATTTCTTTTACTAATTAATACTTATGTATCACTATCATCATACATATTTTGAAACCTTTTAGAAAATATTTTTCCATCATTTATTCCCTTTATATATATACATAATATATATATATATATAATAATAATAATAATAAACACAAATATCACAGTATGCATATCATGTGTAGATGTAATTATAATTAATAACAAATATAAACCCATACATATAGTGTGAATTATATAAAAGAAGCACATATACAAATTATTTAAAATCATAATATAACATTCTAAATGTTAAAAAAGCAAAAAGAAGATTGAATAATGATATAATTTAATTTTTACTAATTAATACTTATGTATCACTATCATCATACATATTTTGAAACCTTTTAGAAAATATTTTTCCATCATTTATTCCCTTTATATATATACATAATATATATATATATATAATAATAATAATAATAAACACAAATATCACAGTATGCATATCATGTGTAGATGTAATTATAATTAATAACAAATATAAACCCATACATATAGTGTGAATTATATAAAAGAAGCACATATACAAATTATTTAAAATCATAATATAACATTCTAAATGTTAAAAAAGCAAAAAGAAGATTGAATAATGATATAATTTTTTTTTTTTTGTGTTTTGATAAAAATAACTTCATTTAAATTTCTAATATATAACGTTTGTGAGTTCACAAGTAATACAAGGTGTACATGCTTTGCATGTTGAATGTGTTTATACATTACATTAAAAAAAAATTAAAGAAAAAAATAATTTCCAAATTGGATACATATATGAGAAGGTCTTATGTGCACAAGGTGCACAAGTAGCACCCCTCTAAAAATAGGGTAGAACCAATTAATTGGTTCCACCTGTTTAAATCTATACCTGTTTGCTATAGGGTAGAACCAATTGGTTCCACCTGGGACCGAACAGGTGCATGTTGTGCACTTTGTTTGTTGGCAGATGATATACTTATTTGTTAGCGTATTGTATAAAAAAAAAACTTATTTGTTGGCAGATGATATACTTTTTTAATTATTCGGGTTGAATTGTTTATATTGAGTTTGAGTTGCATATATATAAATTAAAGTTTTTTTTTAAAAAAAACTTATTGATTTTTTGTATAATTAATTAAATTTTTTGTTGGAAAATTGATTCAATTTGGGTATTGCCCAGAGTTTGAGCTGATTAATATGTGGTGTAAACTTAATTCAAGTAGAATTAAATGGTAAATTAGGAAACTACGTTTAACAAGGATGAACATAACTTTTGAAATTTCTCAAAATCAAAATTGATGGTTAAAGATAGTCATGTTGAAAGATGTATAACTACATAAGCATTATTTACAATCACACCGAGGCCCACACCCGCGTGGGCCCAGTTCGACCTAGTGTAGATACGTTCAGCTTGTGACTATTGATATCCAGGATGAATCTGGACAACCATGTGCCCAATTTGTACTCTATAGTTACTAAGCTCCATGAAGTATTTGTGAAACTGAATTGGATTCGACCCGATTTCGATAAGTTCAGCCTGTGACTATTGATATGCAGGATGAATCTGAACAACCTTGTGCCCAGATTCATAACCTACAATTACGAAGCTCTAACTCTTGGAAAGTGGGCATTAAAGCTACCTGAGATAGTGGAAGCGATTGCTGGAGAGTGGCTGAAGGCCACTACTCCATTAACTTGATGCCTAATTTCCTACTAGAGAGGATGTCTATGTGTCCTGCATTTGAACACATAAGTGGAAAATGATCGAGCAAATCATACACTTTACTTGGGTACTATCCAAGTGGGTGATTTACTACACATCAATGTAAGTATATTTAAAACCAAAATATTTCTTTTATTTAAATCGACACATAGTTGAATGTGGATCTTCCTCGATAGTGATGAAATAGCCCGTTGAAATTACATTTATATTTAACACGCTTTAATACATTATATTAAGAAAATTTACAAAACTTGCTCATCAACTTGAGGGGCTAGACTTCTATAGCCCCTACATTTGGGGGTGACAATTTATTCCCACAACGTTCTACTGTAGCTCATAATAGCTCAATTTATGAACAAAATTCGTCGAAAAATACAAAAAAACGTACACGAGAAGCACGCTGACGTCGAAAAGTCAACTTTCCGGCAACTTTGCTGAGTTGGTAGCGATGTGGATTGTATTGACCATTTTTAAAAATTATGCCACATCACTCTCAATTTCAAATAAATTGATTGAAAAATATTAAAATAAATATTAAATTTGAAAACAAAATCTGAAAACTATTTAGTAAATGATATTTATTATTAGACTCTAAAAATTATTTAAAAACTTTAAAATAACTAAATAATATCTAATATGTAATATAAAAACAATAGTTTATGTAAAATTAACATAAATAAGATAAAGAAATCCAAATAAAGATAAAGTTATTGTTAAAATTTAATAAAATTATAAAAAAAAAATTAGAAAAACTAAATAAGATATTAGAACATTATATTAAAGTTTAACAAAAAAGTTAAATAATACCAAATATAAATATAATTTATGAAAAATTAATTGTAAAATCTGGAAACAATAAAAAAGTTATAAAAATCATTACTAAATTTTGATAATTTTTTAAATAAACCTAAAAATTATATTTAAAATCTAAAAAGATTATTTACATTTCGTAATTGAAATTTAGCTAATTATACAAGAACTATAAAAAAATATTTAGAATATAATAATGTCATGTCGTATTTAAATAAATTAAATTTATTTAACTAATTTATTAAATACAAATAAGATGAAAAATAAAAAAATTATAAAATTTGAAATAAACAATACAATTTAAAATTTACTGAAAAAAATATTGAAAAAAGATAAAAGAGGCTCCCAACCGGGGCCGACCGGACCATTGACCAAGGATCAATTTCCATATATACACATAAACCAAAGGCAAATTGTCTGTTAATCTCTTATTAACGTTTCACAAGTTTTTTGGGGCTCTCTTCTTTTGGTTTATAAACAAGTATTTCATTCTCATAAATACTTTTGCTAAAAACAGAAAAGCATTATTCATTTATAAACCAACACTGTTACACATGTTCCAAGTTCAACCATGAATACTATAAACAAGCATCCAAACATTCACATTAATGTCAATCACATGTAGACGATTATTTTACAACAACAACAACAACAACAACAATAACTATATGAGGGCACCCTTATTTGGATGATAACTCGTAGATAGATGCCGAATTTCACGTTTCGCTCATTTTCTTGAGCATATCTTTTCCTCTAATCACATTAGAAGCTTTCTCATTCTTCATGATCTTATGGAAAAGTGCAGCCCGGTCTTCTTCAACAATCTCTCTCAGCAATTCGTCCTCGATCTTGGGTGCTTGCCAATGCGAAGGGTCCTCAACGTGATCGTCGCTGAATATCATATCCGAAACCCACTCCTTCCAAGTGGTTCTGCTGTGCTTTTCCTCTTCAAGTGTCCCCGATGCCAGCAACTGATACACGTAAACCACCTTGTTCTGACCCGGCCTAAAAGCCCGCGCAATCGCTTGTTTGCTCTTCGACGGGTTCCACTCCGAGTCCAACAAGATCACGCGTGATGCAGCAGTCAAGCTGATGCCTTCGGCGCAGGCTGTAATCGAAGCCAACATAACCTTAGACGGCCCCCCCGGCTCCTCAAATTTATCCATCACTCGTCCTCTTTCGAACAGCTCAATGTCTCCTTGAAGCACTAGCACTTCTCTGCCCTTACGCCACCCATAAAACTTCTCGAATATCTGTATAAACAGATTGATTGGAGCGATATTGTGGCAAAATATTAGCAGCTTCTCGTTTCTGAGCAGGCATCTGGGGACGAGGTTCATCACGAACCGGACCTTGGAGCCCGATTTCATGTCAAACTTGAATTTCTCAAGATCCTCCAATTCCTCTGCGCTGAAGTATTGACGAGAGCAAGCTGTTGTTCGGATCAACCAAGGATGGATTGCTCCGAGCGTGATCAGAAGCTCCAACTCCAGAGGAAATCCCTTGTACACAGGCCTTTGATTCTGAAGTTTTAATAGAAGCTCTTGTTGGAGACTCGTTGACTTCATCATTAATGTATAGCATTGTAAACCAGGGAGCGCGTCGTTGCTGGTTCCTCCCTCGTACACGTCTATGAACTTGGTAGTCAGCTTCCTGAGTGTTTTTAGAGCCTGAGCTCTTTCTTGTCCCTTATTTGAGTCAATCTTTTTCGAGATTTTGTCGATCAAAAGCTTTCTTCCCCGATTTTCCAGCGAAAACTGCGTTTGTCTCTGTTTGTTTCTCTTCTCGTACTTCGGATCAAGCTCCTTCAGTACCTCATTGACAAAGACTGGCCTTGCCAAGCAAAGGGTGTTGAAATATTCACCGAAATTGTTCTGAAACAATGTACCAGAAAGCAAAACTCGAAGCCTTGTGTTGACCTTCATCAAAGCTTTCCTAAGCCTCGACTTTGTGCTCCTCGGGTTGTGCCCTTCGTCAAGAATCAAGATTCCGGGGCATTGTTTCAGTAACTGAGCCATATATTTCCTGTGAGCGTAATGCGAATCTTCACGGGTTAGAGTTAGGAAAGAGGTGTACCCCATTAGCAGAATGCTAGGGTGTGAAAGCCACATCTGCATCTTTTCGAGGCAATCAAGAACATGCATGACGTCTTGGTTACGGGGGAGCCCCGGAGCCAACTTCATTCTCTGCTTCAAGACTTCGCCTTTATACGTTTGACCACCGTGGATTTGGTAAACGGGAATCGGGACTTTCCACTTGATTATTTCTTTGTACCATGTGTACAATGTTGTTTTCGGGGCAAGAACTAATGGCCTCGATCCAGGGAAGAGCTTGAGGTAGCTCACAAGAAATGCGATGATGAGCAAAGTCTTGCCAGCACCAGGAGTGTGAGAAATGACACAACCACCCCTTCTCTTTTTCTTCTTCTCCATTCGGGATGGTATCAATGATCCCGCAATGTTTCTCCAGAGAAACTCATATGCCTTTCTTTGATGAGCTCGTAGTTTATCTTTGAGATCGGGTATCAAGGCCCACACGTTGTTTTCGCCCTGTCCTATGGTTGGAGGAGTATGTGAGGGAGCAGGAATGCAGAATTCCTCGAGATCTTTATGTTCGCTCTGTATGTGCTCTTCATTATCTTCTTCAGTTCTTTGTTCCTTGTTTGGCGTACAATGTGGTGATTCGGTCTGCAAAACGCGAAAGAATAGTGATGATAATATATTAATACCATATGGAAAGGCCATAACACATAAGAAGTATTAACTTAAGTTTTTGCATGTTTGCATTTAATGGCAAATCTACCTCAACTTTTAGTTTGTGCAGAGACATGAAAGATTATCACCAAGTACAGACTCGATACATAGTCATTACGAGCAGTATTGAAATCACTGAAATGCCGAAACCAACTTACAAATGGCGGCAGGATATCCTTTATTTCGGTCTCGACAAATCCACACAATCGGCAAACAGTTCCAACTTGTTCATTGAGCCTAAAATCATGCTCACATTTTTTCTCCCCAACGTTAGTTGGCTTTTGCTCTTCAAAAGCAGGTTGGTTATGAGAATCCTGTAAAAAGAGAAGCAGATAACAATAAAAAATTCACAAAATTGTCGTCCATGAACAATAATAAAGCTCAAAAGGAGATACAAAATTATGCAATTATACCTCATTATCATCGAGGAGATACCATGAAGCGAGGGCAACTTCCATTTCCTTCCACAACATATCAATTTCCGATAATTCTTCCTCATTGTTCGCCGGTGGTTTCTCATCTGCTTCTTTTTCATTCGACATTTTCGACGACTGATATTCTTTCCACTGATCAACCACAGGCGGCTGTACAGGTTCATTCTTGAGAGTTGCGTCTATGTTGTTCATACACCTTCTGATCAATTCTCTACATAACTGTGCAGTAACAGAGCCCTTCCGGAAACTTCTCACATCGTAGATGCTCTCCCTCACATAAAAGCAGTCCCGCTTCATATTAGCAGTACTGGAATGGTTTCTTACTCTATTGTATTTCCTACGTACGGCTCTCGCACCCTTTCTGCTTGAACTTTCCCCATCCATGAAGTCCAAATCGAGCGCTTTCTTTTTGTGTGTGGCCGAAAACCCGTTCATATAAAAGTATTTCGAAACCATTTCTCCAATATCCTTTGAGCTTTCTTCATCAGGGATCTTAAAATTCAGAAAGTTCTTATCTGGGGAAGATGAATCATTGCCAGCAGAACTGTTACTATGAATAATAGAAAGCTCATTCTGCTGATCTCCTTTATTCAACGTACTCAACTCTTTCGACCAATGTTTAGATGCACCTTTCTTCCTTTTCCCCATAGGTATATCGTCCAGATCACTTCCGTTGGACTTGTCTTTGAACTTTCTTTTATAAGACCGAATCCAGCTTTCAGCGCCGCCCAGTTGCTTATACTCATTGTCACCCTGAACCGATAGTGCCAATGGCATATCATTATAATCATCATCTTCATCTTCGTCTGACGAAGTCTCATCGTACTCAATGCTAAAAGTCTTGCTCTCTCCTAACCGGGTCACCTCAACCTCGTAATCTTTAAAAATATCGCAAGCCAGAAAACGTTCGGGTTTCACATTCCGACGTTGCGACCTCCGCAATACAGTGGGATTATACGAAGCCAAAACGAGCTCACGACCCTCGGGCACGTCATCAAGTGTAGCTAGATCAACTTCCACAACGAAAGGGGTCAAAACGTCATTCTCCACCTTGAAACTCACCGTATGACTATGATTTGGTGGTGGATCGGGTTGAGCCTTGTCAGGGTTGTATTCAGAGAGCTCGTAAACAACATGGTTCTTTATCGATCGTATATTGAAGGCTGTTTGCTTCAGAACAGATGATGCAATAAGCCATGAAAGATCGGTGCACAATCTCCCAGTATACAGCCTGAAACTTTGGACCGAAAAGCAGTCCTCAGAGGAGGTCCAACGGTAATACTCAATGTCACACGGTTTCGCTTCGAGCCTTTGAAGAATGCATATTCGATCAATTTTAAACACGGTAGTCTCTTTACTAAGCTTTTTGCTCGTGGACAAAAGATCAGGGCCTTGATTAATGTAGAGACTGACGTAGAAATCGCAATCACATGAAGCACCATGAGGCTTCCTATCGATAGATCGTATCCTTCCATCAACCCATACCTACAGTGAATGATCGCATTTCGCCGAAATTTAACCACATTTATACTGATTCATAATACGTTAATCTCAAACCCAAAAAAACAACAAAGTATCAAACTTACAGGCTCATCAATTCTCTTAACATCATCGTCATCATCATTATCTGAATCATCAGGATCGTGAGGAGGTGCAGAGAATACACAGACGTCGATTGCTTGCCTTAAAAAGGATATACAGTCAGTTGGCATAGCTTTTCTAGACCTTACACGAAGATGTGACATCGGAATGTCCACCTCAATAACCCCTCCTGTGTCAATGATATGTGTAAAAATAGCTCCACCATTGATGTTTAAGCGCTCCACAGGCTTCCATGAGCCGTCCCAGAATGCCTCGAAAGCTATTATTTAACCGAAAAATGACAAGTGATCAATTCAAGAAGAGCAGTTTAATGACTTTAAAACATACATACCTTTCTAATTTCATTATCAGGAATTCTTTATTTTCTTTTTTAACTTTTCTAGTTACAGATTTTGTTCTTTTTTTGTTTTGGAAGTAGCATTCAAGAACCAATCTAGTCGCGAAACACGACAGAAAAACGAGGCCCCTCAATCAACGGTTAGCATAACAGATTTGAATCAGATCATCTATAGCCTGATACCAAAAAGCACCAATCGCATATCGAGTCCAACGCAGTCATTACCAACAGTTAATTGTCGGACTATTTTTCGCTCGTCTTACAAAAAAAACAACAATACTAAATTGTTGGGAAACAGAAGGATGTACAAATTCACATGTAATGAAGCATGAAACAGATAGTGCAACATAAGTTAATTCGACAAGCAAATCATGAATATGTATGACAAAAACCAAATAAAGGAAAAAATAACATAAAAATCGGGCTTTGTTCTTACGATGTGGATCAAACGGATGGTTGCTTTGATGTACTGTCACCCTCGTCATGCTTCCTTATTAACCAGAATTGAGCTTTTTGAATAAATCCGGAAACTGCAATTGTCAGTACAATAAAATTCAATTAGCAAGACATTTTCTACTATATATATATATTACATCTTCATAAGCATTTGAGAATTGAGGGTTTTTTTTTCTTCTTTTTATTAATCTTTTTTTATTTATTATTTTCATATAAATTTGTCCTGATTGTGTGAGTGGCAAAGGCTACAAGTTAGATAATTGATTATAAAGAGACTTTAATTATATGTATTTTGGGAATAGAATGATGAAGATCTTTGTGAAAGCTTTTGACATTTTCAAGAAATGAACAATACTTACTTTACTGTAAAGGGAAAATGCTTTTATGCAGTGACGAAAGGTAAGAACTGCTTCATTCCCAGAAAAAAACTTAACACAAAACACAAAAAAATTGCAGGTTTAATAAATTAATATTTTTAAGTGTGTAAGAAAGGTTCATTTCTATAAGAAGCATAACTAAATTCCTTACAACATTCCCTGATTAGACAAATAACGAATTATATGTAAAGATGTCTGTGTTCTTCATCTCAATTGGCTCTAATTTCTGAAACAGACCATGAGGATCCAAAAGCTGACAAAACCGCATGCACAAACACAACACAACATCTATTCACACAAATCACCAAACAACAATCCAGAAAAAACTTGTTAAATTTACCAAATTCAGAAAAATAATTCATCAGCCAACCACCGCAAAATTACAACAATCATCATAAACTCCGATTAAACGTACAATCGAAAATCACCGGAAAATGGAACTCCGGCGAAACAAAATGATGATTCCGATTGCAGCTGGAAACAACTTGTGCTACGGAAACAAGTCTTTAATGGGGGGTAATTAAAACTGATACAGCAGCAGCAGCAGCAGGAAAGCAATAAATAGCATATGAAAGGGGAGTGTAGTATCACACTCATCACGCAGTTAAAAAGTAAAAGAGGAACAGTAAAAAAGTCATTGGAGTTTGTGCAGAGTGTCTCCTTTTACTGCATGGAACCGGAAAAAGAGGTGGAGTCAAACAGGGAGAGCTGTCGGGGGTATTTTGGTAAATGGGGGGAATGTAGGGTTGAGATTGTGAGAATCTGTTGATCGGACGGTGGAGGTTTTGTGTCTGAAAAGCAGCGATAAAAGGTACACTCAAATTGAGAGAATGGGTCCGTGACTTTTGTGGCCAGCAGTAAAAGAATCTACTGGTGACTTGGTAATAAGACTCACCAAACGTGCACTATTTTACTTGATTTGGCAATCAATTACATGATTTTATCATTAATATTTCCACGCCCTAATAATGTGTTTCAAAGAATTTCCCACCAACTCCGATTAGTACCTGTAAAGATACTAAGCTCTTATTGGTCACTTATATTTTTTTTTTATTCTTTCTCATCTAACCGTGCTTATGCTCCGCTCAATTCCGCCTAAGTCATGATTAGTAGCTAGTCCACAATCTACCGTTCGTTTAGCGTTTAACAACTTTTATAATATTGTCTAATACAAGAGTGTAGTTTTAATAAGGATTTTAAGAAAATGACTCTCATATTATCTTATTTCAATTATTATATTGTATATTGTAGTCACTCTATCTCATAAAGATAGTCTCCTTTCAAATTTCACATAAATGAATAAATTTCATTTAATACATGTGTAAATTCCTATTATACACTTATTATTGACTATGAATTTTTTATTTATTTATTTTTTTTGTGAGGAACTTATTGACTATGATAAATTAAAGGATGTTAAATGTAATTGTAACTTGAACTAATCGTTTAATAGGGGTATGTTAGGAAAATAAGAGTTTAATACATTCTTAATAAGAAAATGGGACTATCTTTTTCAGACATCCAAAAAAAATGAATATCTTTTTAAGACGGAGGGAGGAAAATATATTGTCCTTTATATTCTTAATTTTTTTTTTCTATTTCCAAGATTTTTTTTTATAATATAAATAATTTCTTAAAAACTAATGGGAATAATGTCTTAAATTTTTGTAGCACTTATTTTAGAACAAATTTCTAAACAAAACTAGTATTATTCCCGTGTGATGCACGGTTTATAAATGTATACAAATAAATAAATAAAAATATTTTTATAGTTATAATGTAATAAAATATTAAAAAAAACACATGTAAGAATGACCAACAATTTATATCAAATATTCGGAAGAACCTCTTTTTAATCTATAATATAGTCAACAATTTAAAACAATAAAGATAGTTGAGCCCGTAAGTATAAATTACGACTTAATAAATTAGGACTTAATATTCAGGAACGGAACCAAAGTGAGCGGTCGACCTCCTCAATTTTTAATTTTTTATAGAGTATACATACCTTCAAAGCTAAAATTCCTAGTTCCGCCACTGCTTGTATTAGACTATAATCTTCCTCAATGAGCTATCAACCAAATTACAGAATTGGAAGCATTTATTTTTTCTAACTCTTCTGAAAGGATCATCATTGATTATACAATTAAATCCAATTTTACAATTTTGAATCTAATTTTCAGATATGGCCTAAAACTCATCGGTTATGGGTGCAGGTTGCAACTGAAAAAAGAAAAAAAAATTGGGAATGGAACGTGAGAGGGAGAGAAGCAGTGAGAAAAGAATGGGGAAGATTGTGGAAAGATCTGGAACTTGGATGGCAAATATGCCATTGAAGAATAAGAATGAGAGATTAGGAGTAGAGAAATTTAGGGAGATTTTAAGCGTGGATATGATATTAATATTTATTGACAATTCTAATCATGGCGCAATATTATTATTGAATAACGTAATAACAGGCACAAATTTATCCCAAGGATCATTAGAAGATTCCTCTTTCCTTTTTCTTTTAGAATTTAATAATTATAGTTTTATGTAATTAGCATTGATTATAATTTTAATGGTTGTGATTTAGCCAAATCACATGCTATAACTAGTAGGCTGAAATGGGCGGGAAAACAAAAATATTTCCAGATATAGAGGGTTGTATTTTATTATATAGTAAGATAAGATGATACTTATCTCAAAACAATTAGACTACCATTCGCTGGTACTTGTCCCTCTTCGCTTAGGGTTCGGCCTCCCTCGCTTGGAGTTTTTGTTGTCCGTCACTTTGGACTTCATCCGGATCTTCCTTGATCCCACGGCGATTCCGATCTCGATCTTCCCCAATCCATGGAGGATACTCACTCAACATACTGGTTTGCATTTTCTATCTAGCTATATTTATTAGGGTTCGCATGATATGACCTAGACATTATTGATTGTGGTTTCTTGATTGGCGATATCTCATGGATCTATCATTTTTACTAACATGGTATACCCCCTCTGCATCGGAATTTCTTCTGTGTGTCTGTTAGGGCCCTTGCATTCCCATCCATATTTGTGTGTCGCCTAAGGTCTCGTATTTGATATTTTATGTGATCATGTCCTTTGTGTTTAGTTTTTCTGTTGCTATCTGGTGTGGCTGCGATCCATCTGATTTGATCTGATCTGTTGTTGCTGTTCCTTTTAGGGTTCCTACTTCTTCTTTTATTTTGCAGTATTGAGTAGGGTTGTTGCAATTTCCTTTTATCTGTGCGATTGTGTTGTTTGCGTCTAGTTTTTTTCCTCTTTTTATGACTAGGGCTCTGCATGCCCGCTGCGATACTTGTGTCAATTAGAACTGGGTTCAGTTTTCATAACGTGTGCCCTCTGCTGTGTATTTTCCGAAAGATATAGTTGTGTGCGCCTGTAGTTTCTATTTTTTCAGATCTGACAGTATGGAGGTGAGCAACCAAATGAAACAGTATGGGTTTGAGGATAGTGAGGAACCGTTGCGAATCTTCGACGATAATACCAGGCCGGATCAACAAACATCTCTGTGCATTATGGCAAGTGTCTAGACTGGCAAAACATTTAAAGCCTTCGATTTCTTGGAAGCTATGAAACAGGGTGCTTGGACAGCAAAGGAGATCAAGAGTAACCTGTTCGCATTTAACTTCTCCAATGCTAGTGATATGGAAAGGGTGCTTGGATTAGCACCATGGCACTTCAAAAGCGACCTCGTTGTTTTGAAAGAATTGGGAATAAATGAACAGCCATCTGCCGTTGTGTTTTTGGAGGCACCGTTTTGGGTACGCATGTATGACCTTCCCTTGGCGGCATGTTCAGAGAAGTATATACGGGTTCTGGCCAGCAGAGTGGGTAGTTTTGTGGAAATCGATCAGAACTCAGCGGATGGCATTGGTCGAAGCATTCGGGTTAAGATCATAATGGACCTTCACAAACCATTGAAAAAAGGAACCTACGTGGAAACATCTAACAATAAAAAACTGTGGATAACCTTCAAATATGAAAGACTTCCAGCTTTCTGTTATATATGTGGGATGCTCGGACACATGAAAAGGCAGTGCGACATCGTGGGGTCCTCAGAGGATATTTTACAAGCACCAGAAAATCAATTACCATTCGGTGACTGGCTGCGAGCCTCTCCCATGAAGAAAGCGTAGGTCCGAGTCGAGATGTCTACCGCTAAGAGGAGTAATGTCAACCTGAGACGCAAGATGTTTGAGGAGTTCAATAAAAACCGAAAGAGGCTGACACGATAAATAAAACAGAGGAAGAAAGCTATACTGAAGCACCACCGTCGGTGATCAAGAAGCTCTCGTCGGACATGGAACAAATTGTGGTTGATAACACACCTAACCATATGGTCTCTAAACCCCTCACACCAAAATCCATCCCTACATCCTATCCCACCGAACAAACCATCGACCCAATCGGCATAGACCCGCCAAGGAACACAAACACCCTCACCGACCCCCCTCCCCATAAAATACCACTTCCTGCTACACACATAACCCAAATTCCACCCCCTGCCACCCACATAATCCAAATCCCACCTCCCGTAGGAGTCAGCTCCAACCCTACTGCATACAACCCCCTTATTCCTATCTCCACTCTTCAAAATTTGATACAAAACCAAAACTCCCTTAACCAACTCCCCATCCAGACAGCAACTTCGACACTATACCCCAACACCACCGTTACCCACAAACCTTTAGCACACAAACTCCTGCTTGAGCCAAAAAAGGAACCGGTGGCATCGAATTCTCGCAAGGTCAGAATCAATAGGAAACAAAACCACACTACATCGTCCCCAGACACCAGAAATATTACGGGAGTTAAACGTCGTGAAGGCGTCGGGATACGGCCCGAGATGAGAAGAAATTGAGATTGACTAATGACGGCACTGATACTATCATTTATCTAACGGCGGAGGCTGAAAATTAGCCCCGCCGACAGCCATGAGTCTACTAGCTTGGAACTGTCGCGGGCTTGGGAACCGGGCGACAGTTTGCGAATTGGAGAAGATCCTGCATGAGGAGAATCCTGACGTAGTTTTCCTCATGGAGACAAAGCTCACTATACATCAAATGCAACGTGTAAATTTTAGGCGGCTTCGCTTCTCGGGCTGCCTACCGATCGATTGTGTTGGTGATCACCATAACCGCAGTGGTGGTCTTTGCTTGCTGTGGCGGCAAACTGTTAATCTGTCCCTGATATCTTTCTCCCAGCATCACTTCGCAGCGTCAGTTCGCCTAGAAGGCCAGACAAATAATTGGAATATGGTCGGATTATATGGCTGGCCGGAGCAATTTCAACGGACCCGAACATGGAACCTCCTCCATAATATTATCACAGGGTCGAACACTCCTTGGTGCGTTATGGGAGATTTTAATGAGATAATGTGGTCTTCCGAGAAGAAGGGGGGACGATGGATGGATGTCTCTCTTATAGGGAATTTTTGTGATGTCCTCAATGAACTGGGCCTGACTGACCTCGGCTTCTATGGGTACCAGTACACGTGGACGAACGGGCAACAAGGAGCGAATAATGTCCAATGCCGCCTTGATAGGGCTGTTGCAAACACGAATTGGATGTCACTCTTTCCTTATTATCGTCTTTGGCACTTGAATCGTCTTCATTCTGATCACGCCCCTATTATCCTTGATTTACAGGCAATTCATAATGTAAGGAAAGGAAACCATAGAAGACCGAAGCTGTTTAGATTTGAGCAAATGTGGTTAATGCATGAGAATTATATGGACGTCGTCAAAGAGGGCTGGTCGGGTGTGAGTCCGTCTGGCAATTTCGAGGATAAAGTCGCACACTGTGGTGCTCATCTTCAAGGTTGGGATTCACACGTCTTCGGCAATGTTCGCAAAAAGATAAGACGGTTAAGGGAGTTTATTAGTGACAAGCAAAAGCTTCATCAGTCAGAGGAAACTATAAATTAAATCCGTACAGCAACGTCTGAACTCGATAAACTGGAGAATCGGGAAGAAATCCTTTGGAGCCAAAGATCAAGAGCCCTTTGGCTTGAGGCCGGTGACAGAAACACGGCGTACTTCCACCGAAAAGCTACCAATAGGTGGAATAAAAATACAGTAGATCGAATAAAGGACCGAGACGGGATGTGGACTGAAGATGACCAACAAATTACGCAAATTATGTGCGATTATTTTGTAAATTTATTTCGGCAAGATGGCGTCTCCCAAATTGAGTATGTCCTGGCAGCAGTTGATGCAAAAGTAACCCCAGCCATGAACCAGATGCTTTTAACTCCATATACGGCGATTGAGATTTAGAAGGCCATCAGACAAATGCATCCAATTAAAGCCCCAGGACCTGACGGAATGCCCCCATTTTTTTATCAAAATTTCTGGGACATCATTGGTACTCATGTTACCCTCGCTTGTACTAATATTTTGAATAATGGCCATGGCCCGCATAATCTAAATAAAACATTCATAGTACTGATCCTCAAAGTCAAAGTCCCCGAATCTCCTAAGGACTTTCGACCAACCAGTCTCTGTAATGTTATATTTAGAATTATTACAAAGGTCATCGCTAATCGGCTGAAAATTATTCTCCCCGCTATTA
>JAUEKW010000017.1:919787-930057 GCA_032274785.1 Ajuga reptans
CTCTTTTTATGGGACAAAAGATGGTTTTGATACATGACTCTTTTTATGGGACGGATGGAGTATTTTATATCGCTGTTGAAGAAAAAGTAGACATATGCAAACACCTAAAATTACTTTTTTTAAGCTAAAAGTCCAAAAGCAATTTTTTTAATTGAATGCAAACACTGCTTTATATTGATAATTAGATGTTCATAAGATATAAGGCTAAAAAAAATTAGTTTATAGAATTGAAAGTACTGGTCATGGTATATTGGATTAATATATTCTAATTACCGTTATTTAATATGTGTCATGATATAGATTCACCTGAGAAAGTATAGTACGTATTTAGAGATTTTAGTATTGTTAAGCTTTGAACTTTGAGATAAGTACATCTCTCACCTGTAATATGAGTGGTTGATTTAATTGTTTGTGCATAAATACATATTTTTACTTGGATGATTGTATGTGTTTACTTTATCAAGACTTTGTTTGTTTTATTGAGCTATATGGTTAAAGTTGAGATGAGTATTAATTAGTTACAAAATATGAGTCCATCTTGTATTGAGTAAAGATAAAGTTTTTGGAAAAGTATATTATTTTTATATATTTGGACTGGTAACTGGCCACGAGATCGCCCACCAAGGAATTTTGGGTACGAGACCAACCAATTAAGGGCATGAGCCGCCCTAAGAGTTTTAGTTGCTCCATTAGAATTCAGTGGCTAGCTACCCTGGGTCTTAATGGAGTTGCACGCATTCTGTATAAGCTGCGCTTTTCCTTTAAGACTTGAGAAAGATTAGAAGTGGCACCTCACTAGTAGGTGTTACATTACCACTTCAAATTGCTAAAATTGTAAGTAATACATCTAAGAATATTAGAATACCATGAAACTCAAAATTCAATAAAGTAATAAGGACGCCGTAGCCAATAGTAAGGATGCGGAGGAGGGTCGCTAAGGGCGTTGGTCGTCGGTGGCTTTCCATCGAGCGCTGTGCGAGTGATATTTGAGGGTTGAGAGTATTATAGTGGGTTGGGGGGGATTAGGGTAAAAGTCACGTCCAAGACTCCAAATAATGACTAAACTAGCTTAAAAATTAAAATAAAAAAAAGTTAGGCGGCTGGGCGGATTAGTCAGTGACTAATCGGATAAAGCGGGCCGACTATTTTGAACGCCTACAACTTATTGTCTCGGCCTAAGGGCGTCTAGGCGCCCGCCTAGGCTGCTTTTTAGAGCACTGATCTTAGTTCCACCAAAATGATTGTTCAACAATTAATTCTTTGAAACCAAAACTATAACAAACTTGCAGCTTCACAAAAACCTAAAATCTTATTTCATAAACATTATTGGAACATCTTCAAAAGGCAAACAATTCTATACAATTAAATAGGACTTGACGTATTTGGGTTAATTCAAAACCTTAACGCGCCGGATATTTTTTCACCACATATTTACACACACCCACATAAGTACTAGTGCGTGTGTAAAGAAACACACAATCAATGATTCTAAATCTGATGCAGGTAGTACGTGTAGAGGTAGCATAGAATCATCTCTAAATCAGATTAAGATGAAGGACTTGTCTAAACTCCAACCTTTTAGTCTCAGTATAAAAAGTCCTATGTTTATTAGGCCAATAAGTCAACCAAATCCAGCCCTTAATCTCCCACTCCATCACCCCTCCCATGCACCCCTTATCCACCTTCCAGCTGACACAATCCCCATACTCATCGCCGGCGAACACCACCCCTCCCTGCCTCGTAAACGGCCGGTTCGGCATCGAGTACCGGTTCTTAAACCAGGCCTTGGGGTGGAGCAGCGACAGCTTGGACGGCTTCGACGAGAAAACCTCCCTCCCATCCTCGCTGTCGTGGAGAAACCAGTTGAGGTTGGCGGTGTTGCCGTAGACTGATTGCTCGAACTTCCACGGCTTCAAGCTCGTGGTGATGGTCTCGCCGGCCGAGAAGTGGAAGCCGATGGCGGTCGGAGGCTGGAAGGAGGCTTCGATGCCCTTCTCTGCGCCGATCTCTCTGGGGGCATTTTCGGAAGACTTGCTTACGGAGATGCTGATCACGTGGGACTGTACTGTTGGAGTGATTTGCAGAGATATTCGAGAAGGGAAGTGCTTTTCGGAGGATCCGGCGCCCCGCTCCTTCATTAGGGTGTCTGTTAGGAGCTTCACAACATCACACCTGATCAAACACATGTCTATATTTAATCGAATTTTGAGTTGTTCGAGTAATATTTATTAAGTTTTAAAGTGAATGGAGCTTAAATTAAAAATGTTAATTTTCATGAACGTTAACAAACACAAGTTTATAGACATTCTGACTCTGTGTGTTTGTAAACGCAAATATTATATATTATTAAAGTTTTGAAAATAATAACAAAAATTGAATTTTGTTCTTTCATTGGGCATTTTAAAATAATATAATAAATTATTATCATTATTATTATTATTATTATTATTATTTATTTATTATGCGAGCCTAACAGGGAAATTTTACTTTTGGACCTTTAGGAATGGGGTGTTGTCCAGCTTTGGCACCCACGTATAGATTTAGCCAATTTTTTGACACTTTTGGCCCTTCCGTTAAAAAATTAATAGTATCAAAGGATATTTTGTTAAGTCTTTAATAATAAATTAAATTCTATTATTTTTATATTTTTATTTTTTCTACTTTATATTTTCATAATAATATAAAAATAATTCATAAAAACATAAAAGTTAATGTTAAAAAGGGGAAAAAAAATTTTAAACCCAGCCCCCCACCGGCCACCGCCACCGGTTGGGTTTAATGCCACACGGTCCCCTCCCCCCAACCCAACCCTACCCACTGGTCAATTTTTTATTTTAGTTTTCTTTTAATATCCCCCAAACCCAACCCCATTGCATTCCTCTCCCCCTTGGGTCAATATTTTTTGTTTCAAATTTTCTTTTTTCAGTTTTCTTTTATTACCACCCCTTCGGTCAATTATTTGTTGTTTCAGTTTTTCTTTTCATCAGTTTTTATTAAACACCACCTCATCCCCTAGTTAATTTTTTTTCCAGTTTTATTTCAATACCCCCATCCCCCAACCAACCCTGGTCATTTTTCTTTTTTCTTTCTTTTAGTTTCTTTCAATATAACCCCACCCCAACCACCTGTTAAATTTTTTCTTTGGTGGGATGGGGGTTGGGTGGAGTCATTAAGGAAAAAAACTTTAAAAAAATAGAAAAAATGACAGGGTGGGATGGGGTCTTGGTGTTCTTTTACAATTTTAATTTTTCCAATTCTTCTAATTATTTTTTCTGCTTTTTATAAATTATTAATAGGAAAAATAATAAAAAAAATAAATTAAAACTGAAAATAACTGCACGTGACACACCCATTAGTTTCTAACGTCAAAGGGCCTAAAAGAAGCCCCTAAATGTGCTAAAATCGGACACAACTCATTTCTATAGGGTCAAAACTGTTTTTGGCCCGAGCCTAACAAACATGTTAATGAACAAGCCCTTCAATCTTCAAGCTATGTTTGTTTATTAAAATAACATAAATAAACGAGCTTCAACGAGTACTAACTTTTTACCGTACAATATGTTCATCAACAACCCTACATGCCGCAATTTAATCAATATGTGATATGTGTATAATGTGATATCACCGCTAATTATCATGTGCCATATATTGTCGTAACAATAGATATTGCATAATTGATAGTAGAAGATCCAATTTGATCAAGAAGGGTAAAGATTTCCCTAATAAATACTATTCACAAGGAAAATGAATAGTCCCGCAAAACGGGCAAGAATTTTATATTTTCCAAAGCTAATGGAAGGAGTAGGTAAAATGGGTTGATCAAAATCGTATGGCATGAGCAGGAATCAATATTGATCATAAATTTTCATGGTACAGGAAGTTTGTAGTATAAGCAACAAGGCTAGGGTAAATAGGCTCCAAGAAGAAAAAGGTTGTTTTTGCTAGAAAAATAAATGATTTCCTGTAAGGCGCGCGCTATTACCGATAATCAAATAGTCAAATATGAGTTAAAGATGATTAACACTGTTAACTATCAATCTTACCATAAGGCCGTTCTACTAGAGTTCTTGGAAAAAAAAAGAACATACGTTTGAAAAAGAAAAAAAAAACAACTTCAGAAGTTATGACTAAAATATATAGGAGTAGACAAAAATACCGAAATATCACACTTCTCGTATTGAAAAATTACCAAAAGATATAAAAAACTTTCAGTATACCGGATTTTCGGTACAATAGCGATATGAGAATTCAAGAATTTTGGTATTTTAGTATTTCGTTATATGCCGATTATCGAAATACAAAAAAGTTTGTATTTCAGTATATACTGTTATACCGAAACTTTTCGATATTTTAGTAGTTCGGTATATTTTGGTATACCAAATTTCTAACGATATATCGACAGGGACGAAACCAAGGGGGAGGCGTGGGCAGTCGCACCTCCTCAATTTTTAAATTTTAATAGAAAGTATATATATATATATATATATATACTGTGTAATAATTAAAGAAAATTAAATTTCACCCCACGAAATCTTGAAAGCTCGCCCTCCTCCTCCAACCTGCTGTAATCCCATTTCCCAAACTAAAATTTGTTTCGGTATACCGATACCGGTATATTGTACGGAGCCACCCGACTCAAAAAACAAATAAGGTTGCTTAATTTGTTCCTTTTATTTTTTAAAAAATTACCTTATGTTGTCTGTGTTGACCTTGATATCGATCCATTTTTGTTGAACAGTCACCCTACAATTGAGCTGAATCACACCTTCAAGCTGGTGATAGTTAAGCGAAAACATGAGATGATGATCAGGAGAAGGGCCACTACACTTGTCAAGATTCATGGCGATGACAGGACAGTAGAGCTGCAGTTTCCACAGCCCCGGCATCGAAACCGAGTACGAAAACAGCGACGACGGCGTCTTCATGGCCTTATTCGCAGCTTGAAGCTCCGAAACCCAGTTAGTAATGGCGAGATTAAGGGAGCGCATCCACTGTTCTTCGATATTGGAACCCAGAAGCCTCGTCAGGACCTTAAACACCCCTCTGGATTTGGGGCATGCAAGCTGGTCCTTGAGTGTGTTCAGACACGAAGTGCGTAGATCGGATGGGGCTTCGTAGATGCAGACGATGAAGGTGAGGGTGAGGAATGAGAGGTTGAAGATGTCTTTAAGGTTTGTTTGTGATGATGAATATGTTTTTGGGAGTTTGATTGAAGATGTGCATTTGATTGAGCTGTAGTTTAGGATATCTTGAATGAAGTTAGAGAGAATGTTGTCATGATCTAGAAGGTTCTTGGATGTGGGGTTTGGTGATATTTTCTTGGACGTCCACAGAGAGATAGGGAGATTGTAGTCTGCAAAGATGGAGAGAGAAAGATAGGAGTTGTTGAAGTTAGTGAGAGAGAGTTTGAGAGAGGGAGATGAACAAAAAGGGCATAGGTTTATGGAGTTTGTTTTCCATTGATGGATTGGTGGGAGTTTTTCTATCCAAGAAAACACATCTGGGAAAGAAGAAAAAGCCATCAAAATTAAAACTAGTTGTGAAGTGAGAAATGAATATTGGGGTGGGAAATTTGGAGAATGGGATTCGTTATTTAAAGGCAAACAAGGTCAAAAAGGTCAAAGAATATGACAAAAATGTGTGTGAGACCATCATACGGTGTGGTGATGGAAAAAAATATTATTTTTTTTGGATAAATAATTATCAGTTTTTGTATCTAAAAGTATCAGTTTTTTAAGTAAAAATAGTACTTTTATCTATAAAATTGTTACTTTTTCCTATAAAAATGCATTCTGCTACACTCCGTCACACGATGTGACCGTCACACACAAGACTCACTCAAAGAATATACTCGCTTCGTCCCATAAAAGAGCTCTGTTTTAAAAATGTACAACTTTTTATTTTTGGTCAATTTAATAAAGGTACAACTCTCCAAAATCCATCAATATGCACTTAAAACGACTTCTTTTATTTTTTATATCTAATTAATTTATAAAATAAAAAAAATTACTTAAACCAGTAAAACAAGCCATTGATTTTTTATACAGGACTCTTATTTTAAAATACGAAAATCTTTTTAAGCATAACTTTTTTTTATGGGACGGAGGGAGTTTATGGTAAGTAATGAGAAATGTGTATGTGATTTGAAGGAATAAAGTTGTAAAATGAGTTGAGTAAGTAAATGGAGAAGTTTTTTATGTATACATACCGTGTGGGGGACTGATTTCTTGTATAGAGTTTCCATGTGTTGCCATCATTGATCTTTTCCACGATTTTATGCTTCATTAATTGGACCAAGTTATTGTGTGGCTAACCACTTTATTCCATTTTATTATATGGTAACTATGGCTGTACAAAAAAAAATTATATATCGATCAGTCCGATCCAACTCGACCAATCCAAACCAGAAATTACAGTTTATAATTCTATTGGGTTGGTTACGATTTAAAATATTGATAAACCGAATATTTAGTTTGATTTGTGGTTTCAAAGAATATAAAATCATCCCAAACCAAACCAATATTATATATGGGTGTGTATATATATAATATAATATAATATATATATGCTTAATATGCCTCCTCAGAGTGTAAACTTTTACTTTTATTAAACTACTAATGTATGTAAATCTCGTTACTATTTATTACAGAACACATATTATGAGAAAATTTAATACTTCTGTTTAAATCTTCAAGAAATAAAATCTAATAAAAAGTCACGGTTTAAATCGTAACTAAATATATTTTATTCAATCCAAACCAACCTGAAACCATTGGTTTCATGAACTTTTGGTTTGGTTTGGATATCACAATTTCACAAACCGAAGCGTTGGTTTGGTTTAGTATATGCCTTACAAACCGTTCAAACCAACCCACGTACATTTCTAATAGTAACATTGTTTGATAATTGTGAGGAAAAGTTTGGCTGAGATATCAATCGATTTGTCCCAAAATTTGTACTTATTACCCCCAAGATTTTGTAACATAATAGAAAGTTTAGCTGAGATATATATCAATCGATTTGCAGAAAAAATTACACTGATTAGCTGAAGAATTTATTTGGCCGAGATATCAATCGATTTGCCAAAAAAATTGCACTAATTAGTGGAAGATTTTGTAACAGATTAGCCAGAGTTATGTGGTTAATTAGCTTATAAATAATTTTTTCGGAGAATGTCGAAAATTTTATAACTAATTAGCCATAATTTTGGGAGAATATCTCTATAAATGTACCTAATATATGATTGAAGAGTTGTTGACTTATTAATAGTAAAATTAAGCATGTGGCATAATCTTAGCATAAATTTATGCGATTTTTTCCATAAATCTAGGCGAATTTACCATAAATGTAGCAAATGAGATCTCCTATTTCAAACGGTGTTCCATCTCATATTCCAACTCCATCAATAAGTGACACATACTTGTTTGTGATATCACCATGATGTCACTTTGTACATGTATCATGTGTTGATAATGTTGGAATAGAGGATGGAACATTGTTTGGAATAGAGGATCCAATCCGTAAATGTAGCCCCTTGATCTTACCATACGTTTATAACCAAAGTTGCTAGAATAATTATGGAACATTAAACTAAAATTGCTATTTCTAGATTAAGTAACTACGTTTGTGCAGGAAAATACTGAAATTACTATTTATAGATGGTTCAATTATATTATTAAGTAAGATTAAACTAAAATTACTAGAATAATTATGGAACATTAAACTAAAAATGCTATTTTTAGATTAAGAAACTGTGCTTGAGCAGGAAAATACCGAAATTGCTATTTATAGAGGGTTTCATTATATTATTAAGTAAGATTTTCATATTCTTTGAGATATGAGTGACTACTCACCTTTTCATATCTTACTAGTATTATTGTAACTAGTTCATTGGCTGGCGACCTTATAGGTTTGCTTTTTTTTTTTTGGGCAATTGAGGCTCTTTTTAAGTTAGTACATATATCTTGCAAATTGAAGTTTTTTAGCTGCAAGTTTTTTGGTGTCTGTGTGTATTTTTTTTATCAATTCTATATAATGTGTATTTTATGTTTATTTGTAGGATTCAGATCATCATTAACCTCGATATATACAATAATCATAATGCTTCCTCTACACCTGATATGCTTAAAGCTATAATAAAATATTTTACTCTTGTTAACACCTTCAGGAAAATATAGTTCTGCCTTTTCTATTTCTTAATTTTATTACGACAAAATAAAATTGAATGTACTTAGTACGAATTTAAGATTCAAAGACTAAAATTGATCAACAAACTTCTCTGATCAAGTAATTATTTTAATCCATAAACAAAAAAATGTTAGGCACCCCAAGATCTCATGAAGCAATTAGAATCGTGACAATGGGGAATAAAAGTAAAGGAGGCTAATTTTTTTTAGTGCTAATAATCTTCATTATTGTTTATTTGTATTATCCGTATAGTTAGCAATGTATATATCTAAGACCAACCTATTTTCGTCTTTTCGATAATCAGTAGCCGGTGATTATTTACAACTACTATAGATTTTAAGATGAATAAATACGTAAAACCTATGAATGTTGGCAATACAATGGCATTCCATCTCTTGTAACACATTCTTATTCAAATTCTCCATTGGACTCTCTGTCCATATCCACATCAGTCACTTTCTTTGTATCTCAGTCCTTTCCTGGTTAGTACCATCGATCAACGTGGTCAACTCCTTAAGTATTGACTCTGCAAAGTGTAGAGCTAATTGTCCTGAAGACACAACAAAATATATTTGAGTTTGTCTCACTTTGGCGTTGTCATATTTTGTAGCGTAGTTTATGGAGGAACTTTTTCTTACAACAAATAGATGCAAATGGTTCAATCGAACTTTGTTATGAAAAAATCTTGGCTATGTTGTTAATCATGAATATAAATATAATACTATTAGAACAAAAGAAAATAATTGTTTAATAGAAAGTGTAAACATAAGAAACATACCTAGTATATCATCGTACTGAATGGAGCAATCAAGATGGTTTTTGCAGGAGGCACCGATGTTCCCCGCATCACTTCATAGACAGCGTAACTGCTATGTTGAATTGCATGTGATTTACTTACTCTCTCTAAAACTTGGATTCTAACAAAAATGTACAATTTTTCAAGGGAGAAAACGATGAGAAGATAAAGAGACAGACGTTACCTACATTAATTAAATTGAATGAATCAATTTAATGGATATGAATATGAGTAATTAAGAATAGCAAAAGTCATCTATTATAAGGATAATAAATGGGCGACACATGGACACTGACTGGACAACACATGGCATTTGAAGAGTACTCCAGAAATCCTATGTGTCATAATAGGAGAGTGTCAACTCTTCTTTTATATATAATATAGATTAGGCCTTGACGGGTCACTATCTCCACATTAGTATGATATTATCCGTTTTGGACCGAAGTCTGCATGGATTTGTTCTTGGGCTTTCTCCCAAAATACCTCATATCAATGGAGATATTTCTTTCCTTCTATATACTCATGATACTTTCCTTATTTATCCGATGTGGGATTTGTTTGACTATACCAACAATTTGTATTTCTTGCAATACATGAGGTTCATGGAAAAGGGTACATGAAATACGAATAAGTAAAATATAGAGAAAAATATAATTTTTGGCCCAATAAGATATACGCGGAGCCAATTTTAAGATTTGAGTTTGCCTTCATTCTGAACTATATGGATTTAAGATATGTGCATATAATGTGCACGAGAATTAGTGAAATGAAATTTAGTGATGCATGCAACAACTAGTTTGCCATGTATTATATTTACAACACTACAACAAAAAGGGTTCCTATTGACACTAGTTTAACGATATTTTTTAAAAGCATCATAATAAATTAGTATTTAATGACGCTTTTGAAAAGTGTATCCAATTTAATGACGCATATAAAAAAGTGTCAGCATTCTTGTTAAATTCATGACACTCTTATGAATGTGTTGTCGATTTCATAAAATTTATGATATTCTTATTAAAGCGTCATCAATTTAAAATTCCTGAAGGGTCGTACAATTGCAAATTTATGGTTAATTTTCTTTTATATTTAGCATTGTGATTACGGATTATTAATAGTAAAAAAAAAAAGAAAATGTAAACCTTGAAAATAAAACCCTTTCGCCTCCCCTGCCCTTCAACCCCCCGCCCCCCTTTCCCCCACCCACCACACCACCACCACACGAACACACAACCACGTTTAATTCCTTTAACCCCCCCCCCCCAATCATTTTTTCCCTTTCTCACC
>JAUEKW010000017.1:946079-959273 GCA_032274785.1 Ajuga reptans
TAGTACACTGATCAATACAAACTGGGGACGAAAATTAAAAATACAGTTTGGCAATATTATAGCAATTGCCTTATTTATTTGATCATTAATAGATCACAAAAGCACTTAAATTTGATGGCAGTACTTAGAAGGTTGCTGAAAGATTAAAGGCTGCTCCACCGGACTGTATGGTCGAGCCTACTTTCCGGCAGCCGATACCGGAAAGAGCTGGCCCGACAAGAAGCTCCACCACTTCGTAGTACATTTGTTGTGTAAAGTGATACCCGTCCCACTGTATGTATTCGGTCGGATTAGGGCAAACTGGCACTCCCGGAGTTCCACAGAACCTGTTGCTGTCGAAGTTGTATTGCCCTCCGATCCCACAGCAAGATTTCAGTGCCTTGTTTATCCCATCTGACCCTGTTACACATAATTGAGAGAGAGAGAAAGTTAGAGAGAGAGAACCCTAGCTATATATGAAAAATAGCTTTAAGAGAAAACAAATTGGACATTTTCAAAACTTTCAGGACTAAATTTGAAATTTGTGATGCTTGCCTATGACTGTTTTTTTCTCGATGATTGAGTGCACGCCGTCATATAGGTTGGAATAGGATACGAAGGCATTGGGGAAATCTTTTGCGAGATCCTCGATTGATTTTACGAGAAGGTCATTCTTCCGCTTCACTAATTCATTCACACTCTTCAAACACCCTAGTTCGTCATAATCTTCCGGATCATAACTTTGTAATTCAGTTAGAATGTAGGGGTAGCATCCGATAGGGCCGTTTCCAGGAATTATTAGTCGCGTCCCGCCTAATTGCAACAACCTCTGCGTTCAGATGAGTTAATAATCAGATATTAGGTTTATTCCTGGAGATAAAGAAAAAGAAAAAGTTGAGTATTAAGAAATTACTCTGGAGGTGCTTATCAGGGTCCCTACAATACCCGGTAAATACGAGTTTACTTCTTTAATGGACTTTCCTTGAGTGAGGGCGTAACCAATGTCGTTCCCTTCAATGTCTCCCATCACTAAAAAAGATTTCGCAAGGAAATCCTTACATTCTGAATCACACAAAGTAGTCTATCAATATACATATTCTCAATTTAGCCAATTATATAGATGGTACATTAAAATAATTTTATATTTTTAAAAAATTTAAATAATGGATTATCCTCATCAGCTTCCTCGTACGTCCACATAAGCACACAACATAGACGAGTTATATACTTGCAAAAGATAAAAGTAAAAATAAAAAATTAAACCTTTTGGTGTTGAGCAAACAGATTTAATGTATTCTTCGAACCAACTAAGTTGTGTGTCAAGGGGAACTGCATAGGATGGAATATTAATGCCCTTTGATTTGAAGAATGTAAAGGGTAAAACTGGACTTCTCGCCGTCGAAAATATGACGCCATCATTTTCCGGTGTAGCCAGCGATGTCAAATAAGGCACAACATTTGGCAGCCCAAGAATAGGAGCTGCAGAAAAAAGAGGGATAAAAAACATAAGCATGTACGACTTTGTAATATCACTACCACATGAGATGAAATACTATTTGCAATATAAGTCTATATTGACATTACGTGTGTAGTCGAAGTCAACAAGGCCATCACACCAACGACCCGTAGGCCAGCCAGGGTACGTCACACCATAAGGCGGATACCTGGCTGGATTGGGGTCCTTAGGGCTGACATGGATCGAGTTGCCGATATCGGTGAATCCATCTCCAAAGTGGAATAGCTTTGTAAAGGGGCAAATGACCTTCGATGAAACTGCAGTAGCTAGGGTTAGGGTTACCACAAATAAGCTTATGATCAATTTTCCACAGTTAACTTGGATCTTCATGCTTGCTAATTCCCCTGTTTGCAGATGACACAATAATAGTCAATAGATCATAAAAAATGTAAACAAAATTGGAACTCATTTACACGATTAGGGACAGATTCAAGATTTAATGATGGAAGCTAGCTAGGACATAAAATTTCAAATACATTGAGAAAACTAATGTTAAAAGACCGCTGCTTCTTACTATACATGAAAACAAAACAAAACAAAACAAAAATTATTAGCTATAGTATCAACAAGAAATTTAATTTTTATTTGAAATTTACTAACAATAATTAATAAATTAATTTAAAATAAACTAATTGGGCATGATTTTTGGTTTGCGATATTTATTTACAAGTGGGATAAAGATAAGAATGTGAACAAAAAAATTAAAAGAGATGAGCTTAGTTAAAAATGTAGAAGAATATTAACTAAAATAATAAAACTTATAGTACTAAAAATTAGGTCTAAAAAATTTGCCCTGGGCCGGAGCCGGTATTTGCCCTTAATAGATCTTCCTATGTGCACGTATATAATGTGCAGTTGTGCGTGGCGCAGTTCGGACCTCTGTCTCAATAACGGTGTTATAACCGTGTCCTGTATTAAAACTACTTCGTTTTAAGAAGTCGATAAGAACAATAATTTTTTTAAGGTTGGATCAAAACGACGTAGTTTTATACGAGGGACACGATTGAGACAACAAAGTAAAAAATGGAGAATCCGGAATAGTGTGCAGTGTGTGTGTGTGTGAGGGAGAGAGGGAGGGAGAGAGACCTCAAAAACAACAACAAGAGTTGAATGGTGGAGTTGGGTGCTGCAAAAGCTGGTATTTATAGATGCTTCAGGAGATGAGTGGAAGGACAAATAGTAATAATTTAGTAATTCATTGTTACTATGTGATGCTAATTAATATCACGACAAAAGGTACCTACGCTTACAAAAGTATAGCGAGTTGCGTCTTTAAATTTAAAGTTACAAATTTTTTAACGACACAAAGCTAGGAAAAATTGATAAAAATACCCAGCAGCTTACCCATATTGATTTAAATAACCAGTAATTATACCACTTTTTGAAAATACCCCGTAGCTTGCAAATTCTTCAAAAAAATGCCCCGTGACCGGCTATAGGCTGTAACACAACATGTCACATCTGATGTGGACTCTCCTTTTCTTATATGGCATTAATATTTTATTTTAACCTTCTATATTGGCAAAAAAGATGACGTGGCATTAATCTTTTATCTTATATAGCATTAATCTTTTATCTTATACGGCATTAATCTTTTATTTTAATAAATTTTTAATTTTTTAAAATTATAATGTTATTTTCAATTTTTTTTAATATTCCAATAATTCATTTAAAAGATAAAAAAAATAGGTTATTTCTGAAAAAATATAGAATTAAGATATCAATTTTTTATATTTTTTTATTGTAATTTTTAATAAATTTTTCATTTTCTAAAAAAAAATATTTTTTTCTTTTAATTTTTTAAAATTAAAAGCTATTTTAAATATTCCAATAATTCAGATATTTAAAACAAAATCAGATATTTAAATGAATTATTGGAATATTTAAAATAACTTTTTATTTTCAAAAATTAAAACACGAATTAACTTTTTTAAAAAAATTAAAAATTTACATAAAAAATTATAAAAAATTTATATCTGAATTTTGTTTCCAGAAATAACCTTTTTTTCTCTTAAATGAATTATTGGAATATTTAAATTAATTTTTGAAAATATCTTTTTAATTTTAAAAAATAAATTTTTTATTAAAAACTAAATGATTAATGCTATATATGAAAAGGAGAGTCCACACCAGCTGTGACCTGTTGTGTTATAGTCTATAGCCGGTTACGGGAAATTTTTATAAAGAAATTGCAAGTTACGGGTATTTTCAAAAAGTGGTACAATTAATGGTTATTTAAATCAATATGGATAAGGTGCAGGGTATTTTTGTCAATGTTTTCCACAAAGCTATGAAGGGTAAACTTAATTTAGTGACGCTTTTATCAATGCATTGTTAATATTCAAATATGGCAACGCTAGTTTAAGTCACTGTAGTTTATTGTGTAATATATTACCGACGCTAATCATGTCATTAAATTACCGATGCCTTCACATACAAGTGTCCTTAAATAAAGTGACGCTAGTAAAATTACATGTCACAAAATTACCAACATTGTTACAAGCGTTATTAGATTTGCAACATACCTTAGAATTAACGTCATTAGATTTGCAATACAATGTAAGGTTAGTGTTTTAAAGTTAGTAACTCGCCAAAGTTAATTAGTATCTCCATATTAGTGACACTATTTACAATTTTACATATTTAAATTGGCAACGATAACGTCAATTATCGTCTTTAATATAGTTTAAACTCTAGAATTAAGTAACACGTACGTACCTAATAATTACGTTTTAAACAAAATGATCTTAAATTGACGACGCACCCTAAATTTAGTGTCATTGATTTTTTGACACAAAATTTAAAATTTAAAATTAAATCAAAATTGTGACACTTTATAATGGTATCACTAAATGCCAAATATATTGACTTTTTTTTTTGGAAAGTGTCGTTATTTTTCATAAACTAAATACACTTTTTAAAACAACGTTATTAAGTAACAATTTCTTATTGTTGTTATTATTATTATTATTATTATTATTATTATTATCACCCTGCTACTACCACTAACAATATGAGTTATTATTAATAAATACGAATTATATTTATTTATTTTTCCTTTAAAAAGCTGTTTATTGTTAAATAAGAGAATTATAAATGCAAAATTAAATAAATTATTATAGTAGCTACAATTATCGACGAAAAAATAATAATTTACTATTTTGGTATTTTACTTATAGATAATTGAAGATTTCATTTCTTTAGCATATATATCAAGAATGGTTATAATTATATCATTCATTTCACATCTTCATCTCATTCCTATCCATTCAGGCATTATTATATTCATTTATATCCGTCATGCTATATACGTTTTCAATATGAAGTACTATTTCATATTTATATCCGTCATGCCATTCAATATGAAGTACATTTATATCCGTCATGCCATCAATTGAAAACGTATATGGCATGCTGTTGAGGATCGGAGTAATGATGAGTGATTGTCTAACTACTTTGTACTCAGCATTTTGTATGTAATAAGACCACGAATTATGACCGTCCGATTTTAGTAGTTCTATTTTCTTGATTGCTCATAATTACATTGATAAGGAAGTTGGGGGTTAATTATTCTTAGCTAATGTGTATACTTTTGTGTTATTGACCATGGGGTTGGATTTAGGATCTAATGGAATAAGTTAGAATTATAAATTACATTTTTAATGTTCGACGAAGTTGCGACTTATTAGATTCTAAAACAAAAATCATCAGTAATAAAATTATTAAAATAATTAATAGATGAGTTTGAGTGGAAGTAATTGGGTTTGATTTTAGATTGGAGATAATTACTTATATATAGCCAAAGACGAGCGTGCACGATAAAATTAAGGTGGGTTTAGTTAAAAATGCGGGTCGGATAACAACTAAAACAAAATACAGAGTATAAGAAATGAAGTTCTACAGACTTTCCTGGAACCAACCAAGTCCATGTGCATTTAGTTGTTTGAAACAACTGTGAACAATCTTCTTAATTATTTTGCTTCAATTCTCCCTCAAGTATTCAAGGTGCATTTATCCATTCTACTATTTAGTATTTACAAGCAACATTCATCACTACCCTACTACTTCACCCAAAAAAATAAAAAATAAAAAAATAAAAATAATTAATAGTACGTGGACAAAACTTATATGAAGATGGCTCGGTAGATCATATATTGGGTGGAATATACTTAATATGTTATCCACCACATATTAACACATAATCACACATACTCGCAGTGGTATGTGTAAAATATGTGGTATAAGGCATAAAAAGTATAGTATATCTGTAGATAAGAATGATCTACCATGTCAAGATCCAGATATGGAAGTTCTAACTTCAAACTTAGCCCAATTTCTTTAGTTCTTTTAAGTTTTGTAAGATATTCATAAATACTTGTCTTTTTAGTTTTTTCCTATATTTCTTCCAGTATTACCCCTTAGTAATTGGAAAGAGATGTAATATAAAGGAAAAAGTGGTGTAATTTTAGGAATTTGAGAAAATAAAAGAATATTAATTGAGGGCTTGGTTGTCCATTTGAGTTACTCCTTAATTTTCTAACCCTAAGCTAAAAGAACAACTAAAAAAAAGGTAGTATTATATTTTAAAAACATTTTATGTCCCATAAAAAGTGTTCAGTTCAAAAGTTAATGTTACCTTATATTACACAAAGTAAAAAAAAAATACAAATAAGTTAATTTGATTGACCAAGTCAAATAAGAAAATAAAATAAGTTATAATGAGATTCACGATTTTTAGGAAAATTGTACATTTATCCAATTGATGGAAAAAAAATTACTATATTTGTCAAATAAGAATTCTTTTTTCAAGACAGGGAAATATGAATTCATTAAGTGGCTGCAAAAAATGTGGACCTTTTCCTGCAAATTATATATACATCTTCTACAATAATAATACTAATAACTGTCACATAATCACTAGTGAATTGTCATAAGTTGGTTGGAGATATTGTATCCAACTTTATCAACAACTTTTCTATACAATGTGTCCACCACCGATATGTAAATATCTTATTCTTAAATTTTAAATAAGATAATTTAATTTCTATTATGAGATTTTTACATATCACTAGTGGGTACACTAAGACGTAACCATGTGGGTAGCGGGAGCGAAACTGTTTCTATACAATCTAAGAATGGTATTATAGTAAATGCGAAACTATTTTTTTCCAAATCCCATTATATACATTTTAAAATTTTCAGTTTCCCACACTGAGGTTGCACATGCTCTTGCACACGCATCTCGTGATTATGCGTTGGATTGAGCCTCCGGATCATGTAGGAGCTATTCTTGGAAATATGTGTAATGACTTGAATCATTTATAATATTTGCTCTTTTTTAAATATAAAAAAAAAATCAGTTTCCCAGACTGAAACTTAAAAAAGAATAAGGAATTTTTTTATAGATTTATATAATTTATTGATTTTTTAAGATAAAATTTTCCCTTCCAAATAATTTCTATGATTTTTTTTTTAAATATCACTACTTCTTTTTTATTATATTCAAATTTCTTGAAATATTTACAGATTATTAATACGATCTTTGGAGTGTGTACATGAAATAGTTTTACAATAAATCAATTTGTTTTATATAATTTAAGGATTTTCTTAATTAATTTTACTTTTGCTAAATATATTTTTACGATTTTTAATTGGTATTTTTTAAAAATAATTTTCAGATTTTTTTATATATTTTTCTATTTTTTATAAAATCTTTTTAATTAAATTTTCGTTTTATTTTTAAAAGTGAGTATACAAGTTGTGGACGAAAAAAAATGTTTATTGTATTTGGCGTTTTGTTGAAGAAAAATCCCAGATCATTGCTTTCATTTTCGTATTCATGAGAACTCCACGAAAACCAGTTCCTCACTATCTATTCAAATCACAACAAAAAATTCACTGCAAAAATCCCCAAAGTTTAACCCTAGAATCACCTCAATTGGTTACCCCACCAAGAATTCACCTTTTCTCTACCAGTAATCTTGATTCACAAACCCCACCAAAACCCACATCCAGAAATGGATTTCTGTGCGCCCAATTTCTTAATTCAATTGCAAAACCAAAACCCAGTTGTGAAAATTTCCAATCTAACCAAATGGGAACTCAATTCATCAAAACTAGATCATTTTCATCTTCATCATCGGGCCCTTCGGATCAAATCCACGTTTTTTCCACAGTGAATTCACCGTTTGAGCCTCCGATCGACGCGGGCTCTTCGATTAGAAAGCCCATCAGTTTATGGCCCGGGATGTACCATTCACCTGTTACGAATGCATTGTGGGAAGCAAGATCGAGTATCTTCGAGAATCTGTCGAATACCTCTGAAAATGCGGCTACGCAGAGTGAATTGATCTCGAAAACTCCATCGAAGAGTAGAACAAGTATTGTGTATAAGTTCTCTAGTGATTATATACTGAGGGAGCAGTATAGAAATCCGTGGAATGAGATTAGGATGGGGAAATTGCTTGAAGATCTTGATGCTCTGGCTGGAACTATATCCTTCAAGGTACTCTCCAACTTTCTTTATTTTATTTTATTTTATATTATTATTATTTTTTAGTTTTTTTTTTCTCTTTTTTGGTATATGATTGCATATCTAGTATTGGGCTTAATTTGTTTTAATTCATTATTTTCATTTGGATTGGGCATTATTGGATTCAATGTAGCATTATAGATTAAGGTTGACAATGTGATGACTTGTATGTAATATTGGCAATGATATAACTATCATAAACTGAGTGATTTGTTTCACTTCGAATAATTGATTAAACAACATTGCTGGGGTTAGCAAATTGCATGAACTTCAGCTTAAATACTTGTACTAATTGTCTCTTAAGGTTTCCTTTCGATGGATGGATGGATTTTGCATCCAAATCATTGTTTGGATGTTTGAATTCTAATGAGTGGATTATAATTTTTTTAACTTTCTTTTCTTTTTCTCTTTTTGAAGGATGATAATGAAAATGTGTGTTGTGTAGTGTGCGCGCGTAAAGTGTGTGTGTGCGCGCGTAAAGTGTGTATAGAATGTGTGTGGTGTGCATGTGAAGTGTGTGTAAGATAAAAGGATAAGTGGTGCTAGAATTGAGCAAAAGCATGGGTACCATAGTATCCTGTTTAGCTGAAGTAAACGGTCTAAAAATGCCCTTTTTTCTATTGATCGATTACTTGTCTTCTTGATTTCCTTTACAATTTGTCCAAATTGAGCGCACTGAGTATTCACGTGTCTTTTAGCCACAACGTTTGCTAATTCTTGTTAATATTCCATCGCGACTATGTCAGCTATCTCACAGTTTTCTGGAGTCTAGTATTTGTTACAATCTTTTGCCTTTTCATGTTTGCGCCAGCATTGTTCGAGTGAAGATAGCTCCACAAGGCCCTTAATATTGGTCACAGCTTCAGTGGATAGGATGGTCTTACGAAAACCCATTCCAGTTGACACTGATGTAACGATAGCAGGGGCTGTTACTTGGGTTGGGCGGTCGTCCATGGAGATTCAACTAGAAGTCGCTCAGTCCTCTGAAGGTATCGTTCGACATCTTTCTGAGTGTAATGAATTTGGAGATGAGATTCCCTTACTTTTGTGATTGTTGAATGATTTATCAATTTTTTAGATTACCATAATCTTATTTGATGCATTAGAATTGTGGAAACTGTTGTATTGTCCATTTGAGGTGTGTGAAGAGTTTGATAGAAAGCGAAATTCCATTGCAGCATCAGTAGAGCTTTATACCCATCGTTAATGTTTTTGCTGGTGCTAGAAAATTAAATTAATGGGGGTGTTTGTTTCCTGTTTAAGTAAGTCGGAGAAAATTATTTAGTGACATGTTTCTTGTTTCTTGCAAAACATCCAATCCTTCGAAAAACCCAGTTGCTCTCACCGCCAACTTCACATTCGTCGCCCGTGATTCCAAGACTGGAAAATCAGCTACAATCAACCAAATCTCTCCAGAAACAGAAAAGGAAAAACAACTATGGGAAGAAGCAGAAGAAAGAAACAAATTGAGGAAAAAGAAGAAAGGAGAACAGAAGAAAGAAATCAACGAGGAGGAAACGAACAGGCTCAATGAGTTGCTATCAGAAGGCCGAGTGTTTTGCGATATGCCTTCTTTGGCAGACAGAGATAGTATTCTTATAAAGGACACTTGCCTTCAGAATTCTTTAATGTGCCAACCTCAGCAAAGGAATATTCATGGACGAATATTTGGAGGATTTCTGATGCGGAGAGCTTTTGAATTGGGCTTTGCAACTGCGTATGCGTTTGCTGGAAGTCAACCGTGCTTTCTGGAAGTTGATCATGTTGATTTCCTCAAACCGGTAAGTTGAATACACACTTGGGAGATTAAAATAACATTCACAATTCAATAAGCGTACGAATTTGAACTTGAGATACCTTGATATAGCTTCTAACGAATGATTGAAGACAAAAAGAAGCCCCTGACGGTTTTCTTGGACGGTACAGGTTGATGTTGGAAACTTCCTACGTTTCAATTCTTGTGTGTTGTATACAGAACTTGAGAATCCAGCAAACCCTATGATCAACGTGGAAGTTGTAGCTCATGTTATGCGGCCTGAACATAGGTCAAGCGAGGTTAGTCGACTTTACTTTACTCTGGTCTATAATACTGATTTTTTTTTTTCATTCATGCTTGTGGATGTTTGAAGGTGTCGAATAAGTTCTACTTCACGTTCACCGTCCACCCAGACGCGCTGGAAAATGGCCAGAGAATCCGGAACGTGGTTCCTGCAACGGAAGAGGAAGCGCAAAGAGTTATCGAAAGGATGGATGCTGAGAAGTCATCAAACTAGGTGTGGCTTTTAGCAACCACATTAACTGCAGTATACATATATGTTTTACAACCAACATAATTGAAGTTCTATTTTAGAATAATTAGATTAACTAGACTCCTGGTTTATTATTATTTGTTTGCTAGCATTGTTTCCAATTAAAAAATGTCAAAAGGTAAAGCATCATTATTTCCTTATATGCAAGAATTTTTATGGTTAAATAAAAGCTAAAATAAATCGTACGAGTATATACTCTACTCATAGTTTATGGAGAGTTACACCTTCGTCAAATTAACAAAAAAAACATTGTATATTTTCAAATATGACTTGAACGAAATAAGGGCACAATGGATACCGATATACCTATTTATAATAAAGATACTTAGTATACGTTACATTATTACATACAGCATTAACCCATCACAAAATCCTCTACATGACCACAAATGTGAAATGCAACATTTTCTTATCATCACACTAACCAACCTCAATTCATCCCTACTTCTCCCATAGCACAGAACAGCACCAAAATCACCGCAGAGAGCCGATTGAGTATTTAAAACGAGGACGAAGTTTCATCATCTGAAGAACTAGAAGACTGCTGCTGCCTCTCACTAAACCCAGGAAAAACCTGTGGAAGGCCCGGATTAACCGGCATCTGAATTTGCTTACCGGAGTTTATCATCGTACGCTCGTTCATCTTTCCCACGTCCTTACAAACCCGATCAAGAATTGTCAGAAAGTCGCGAACCACCATGAATAGCCGTAAGGGACGAGCTTCTTCCTTAGCTGAGTCACCATGGAAAAACTCGGTTAAACCCTTTACCATTGACAGAGCTATACCCTCTTTCGCTTGAATATTCCCTATCTCGCCTTCCGCCTTCTTCAAGAACTCGTTCATGCACTCGTGGAACTTTGCCCTTTCCCCCTCCAACGGGAGCTGTTCGTTAAATTTTATAACCCCATTTATCTTACTAATCCCGTTGGCTAGTTTGGAAACGTCGTTGCTAAGCACATCAGCGTCCATGGCAGCGGCTTTCTTTACGTTTGTAAGCTCTCCACAAAGCCCTGAAACAATTTGAAGACCTAGCTTTCGGTATTGGACTTCATCTTGGAGGGTGGGTTGCGGGTTTTCTTCAGTATTCAGGGTTGGAGCTACGCCGGACAATCGGGCCCCCTCGGCCCGTATGATTTCTTGGACGACAAAGTGAAGGAGGGTAGTTTTTCCGTCGGCACCCTTGACGTCTACAAGCTTGAGAAGGGTATCGAGTTTGAAAGCATGCGCGTCTCCTCTGTTGGTTCCGATGTTCATGCGGTTTCCTGTTTTGAGTACTGCTTCCAGTAGCTTCCGGAACATTCTGCTGCTCTTCAGTTCTTTACAAGCCAACTGAGATTAAGAAAATGACAAAACAAAGAAAGGAAAATTGTTTGTAACCTCCACTCTATTATTCAAAATACAATATATAGCATCACATGTGCAAAGCTAGTAGAATTACCTCTAGCGTGTCAAACGACCTCTTAAGGTGCTCGATTTCTGACTCAAAATTGGCTATATAAAGCATGGCATCGACCCTCTTGAATGCGAAAGGTATATCGAGCACTGCCTTGAGAAATGCCTCCGCTGTACCAAGCTTGATCGGTGATTCATCTTTGAACTCCTTCAGTTTACGCTCTTCCTCTTTCGTAGGAGCCATCTTCATTAAACTCTCGAGGAGCTCCGTCCCCAGTGCATCAGCATTTCCTGTACACAGAGAGAGAGAGGGAGAGATTGAGAGAGATCGGAGAAGCATTGTGATTTCTATGCAAATGCAATTATTCGAAACAACTATGAAGACTGTGTGTGTAGACCATGTACAAACTGCAGTTTGATATTTTATTTTTCGAAGTTGAGCTGTCAATTTGGGCCGCCCGACTAAGCCATATGTCATGCCAGCCAAAAAAACGTTGAGTCGAGCCCAACCTATCGTCCTGAAATACACTAAGATTTGTTCGGCCGCCCATACTCAGGCTAAGATCATATAGCCCAGTCCGTCTAAAATGGGAGGTGTGCCCAGCGGATTTTGCCACCTCTAATGAGAAGAAGTAGCTAGAATGAATTTAAATAACCACAAATGGAGAATAAAGTGACAGAATGGAAACAATTAATACAATGACGCGACATGTCAATTTTAAGGATTTGAAATTGAACACTAGATTCTAAAATGGAAACAAGATCCCAATTTTGTCGGTAAACAGGGTTTTCCCTTTGGACAGTTTTCCAAACAGCCGGTCCAAAAAACCAAAACCAGCGGTTCAAACCGTTTGGACACCTCTACACGGAATTCATAAAACCCAAAGCACAGAAATGCATTCTCACCTTCAACAAGCGCTTCACAAACTTCATCAACAGTAACATTAAGAGCCCTCAAAAGTATAGAAATGTTTTGGGATTTCTTCGGCTCGAGTACGAGGTTTTCTTGGTTCGGTTCATGGATGACGTGGCGCTTTACGCCATCTTTAGCATTTCCAGTAGAATTCACCATGAACAGAGTCTCAATCATCTCCTCATTCAACCTACAACAAAATTAACACCCGGCAAACTTTAAACCTGCAAAACTACCTCATGTTTTGGTCCAAGAATTGAAGAAAATAAACTGACATTACCGGGGGAGCAATTCTTGACCTAAATTTACCCGAACCCAACCCGACACGTTCAAGACTAATCCGATTTGACCTAAATCAACCCGAAACCACTAGTATAACTGAAAATGTAATAATCATATGTATCAAATAACTTTTGATATACAACTCAAATCAGCCCAACAACACGAACACGATCAGAAACCTAATCTCTAACTCGACACGAACACTATTGACTCGAATTGACCCGAACCAACCAAAACCAATAATTTATCTAAAACAGGGACGGAACCAGG
>JAUEKW010000017.1:988106-1002311 GCA_032274785.1 Ajuga reptans
CCAAACAACTTTGAAACAAAAAATTACCCTTCGCCAACACATATGTAAGAATAGTGATATGCACTTCCAGCAGAAGGACAACGACTGGCGCTGCGAGAGACGGGACGGCGACGGCGCTGCGAGAGACGGAGTCGGAGAGAGGCTGGGTCAGGGGGAGGAAGATTATGGAGATGCTATTGCTAAAGGGGCTGAATGTGAATGTGAAAGGGGCTGAATGTGAAAGGGGCTGAATGCTTAGCCTAAGAGAGAGAGAGATTACTGAATGTGAAAGGGGCTGGGTCATATTTTTTATGGGTTTTACTGTCGGTCGGTTCGGTTTTTATGGGTTTTAATTTTTCAAAACCGACGGCCGACCGAAACACCGAAAAATACATTTTTAAAAACCGACAACCGAAACCGATTTTTGAAGACCGAACCGAAACCGGTTTTTCGGTCGGTTTTTTTCGGTTATTTCGGTTGAAACCGAAATTTGCACACCCCTATTTCTGGGTACTGCTGCTGCACATACATGCGTATATGTTTCCTTATGGGGAATTGAACGTAATGTTCGCCAACCATTGAGATGGAGTAACAGCCTTTTGTTATTGTTCTGTAGCTCCGATAGATTTGTTGAAGGTGTCATACAGTTGGTTTTGTTTGCTGGCAGATAATACTAAAAAGCTACAATAGTCTGCTTCCACTCACTAAGTGCCTTTCTAATCATAATCGCTAGTTCGCTACTTTGTGGTTTTGGGAGAATAATTGTTTTTATTGACCATATAAATGAGTGACAAAGTTCAAGTGGCTGATTGTCTGAATGATCACTTTAGATGAGTTTCACGTGGAATCCAATTTCTGTCTGATGATATTTGCAGGCTGCTCGCAGCAATTCACTTCTTGCAGTTCCTGCCTTTCTTTATGCTATAAATAACTACCTGAAGTTTATTATGCAGGTACTCTTTATTTGTTTCTACATGATAGTGCCTTCTTGCAGAGTTGCCTTTTGCATGATATCTTCAATTTGATGTTTTTGCGCAAGATGTTGAATGTGATTCTGAAGTATTGCTACATGTCATCTGTACTGTATATAAATATTAAAGTCTGATCTAATTCTTTTTGTTGAACTAAGCAGCTTCTAACAACAGATGTTGTACTTCAAGAAGATAACCTACAAGAATAAAAAAGTTTAGTTTTTTAGAAACTCCTAAAACTATGATGTGATGTGATTGTAGTGAAGGTAACATTAAGTAATCGTTCTACCACTGTTGCTTTGAAAGGAAAGATTGAAGGAAATGGCTGTGTTCACATAAATATGAGCCAAATCTCTTGTGTGCATACACATAAGCTTATGCATGCATGTTGTATGAGTCTGTGTATTTAGATATAAGCTCCCTTTTCATATTAGTAATATTGAAGATGTTTAAATAGTGGATGCTCATACTCCTTATATGGAGAATGTACTGGTATTGAGTATTCAATTGTTTCTCCTTATATTTTTCTGTCTAGACTGTAATGGAGCATAATTATATTTCATTCTATGTAATACTGATACAGTTTTCGTTTCTTCAGCCTCTTCTTAAATATGCATATTGACAGATTTTAATAATACAAAGGAATTCTAAAATTGTACGTTAGTTGCTGTGGTGTATAATGCATATGAAAATCACAGATAACTGCTTATTTATCTGTCCCAGGAAAGAATTGTAATCTATTGTTGCTTTAACAAGCATTAACAATCAAGCATTGAACTTAAGTTACTCTTGGTATGCAACACTGTGCAAACCTTTTAAGCATATGAAACAAACGTAATAAAGTACCTTACTAAATGTAGTACTGTTGATCTCATATTCCCTGGAGAGACACCATGTTGCATGAGTAGTGCAGCCAAATCACAATCCCATTTGTTAAATTCTAGTTACCTCGGGGAATGGATTGTCATGCTTTTAGTGGTCTGTGTTTGTACTTATGGAAACCAATCAACAACTCCCCTATCAGTTGAGCATTGTAAGGGGCCTTACGCTCATCTCAGATAGGAGGCTTAGCCAGGATGATCCCTATAGCATCTCTTCAGCAAACGTAAGCAATAAGATATAGCTATCTCCATCGGCCATCCATGTGAGAAACTGATTCTTCGCTTGTGAACAATCCTGTGCTGTTTTTGAGACATTTGATAATGATTTAATCTGACCCAAGGAAGTGTGCAATGAAGTAAGACTCACATATTAGGGAAATTATCGTGCTCTGAGGTGCAAAAAAGAGGACTGAAGGATGCATTAAAAAATGTTTTTGGACTAAGCAAATTTCTACATCTTCACAGAGAAGAGGCTCAAATAAATTTCTACAATATTAAACTTCTTTATATGTTACTATTTATTCATCCGCGTGGAAAATACGGAAGTGTGCCAGTCTAGTAAAGAGTGATTATTTTATGGTGACGTTTAAGATGGTGAAAGTTCTCAACTTGGATCTGCTGCTTCTTGAGCATTTTTCAACACTTAAATGAATTCTTGCATAGAACAACATGACCACATTAAGCGCCTTTTATTGATATAAAACAAAGATCTGAGTTTATGACTCACAGGAGCTGTGAACTTTATAAGTTTTGATGTCTAGGATCGATGAACCTATGACTGTTTTGGAAGAATATAATGATCTCTAAGGTATAAATTCATAAACTGTATTGTTCCAATCCCAAACTCTTATATGTAAAGTGTAAACCATGCCCAATCGGTGGCCATATTGAACTTTAATTCTGTGAAGTCGTGGTTTGGTTGCATTTTCTTGTTTCAAGTTTTCTTTCTCTGTAGTAGGACCTTCTCTGAATGCTAACTGATCCCTCACTGTCTATGTAACTGTCAATGGTGGATTACAATTTTGTACTTATTTCTTTACTGTTCTAGTAAGTAATACCTGTTCTTATTTTTTTTTTTTTTTTTTCTCAGCTATATTTTAACCCTGCGACAGTGAAAATGTTGAGCAATCTAAAGGTGTGTTGATATTGCACCTTGTTTGGTATTATGTTTTTTTTCCTGAGTATATTATCTCATACCATACTGATTCAATATGTTGTTTGAACAATAATGTTAGAAGTCCACTATCCACAACAAATTTCTAGGCGAATGGCCAAAATGCCTTTTGTAAAGCATAATAAACGAATTTGTTCTCTTTCTATTTGTTAGTTTTAGGGAATCCACTCGGATCTTTTCCTCAAGCTCTCACCAAAACTCATGCACTTATGTTTAATCTTCTTCTCTCTTTCTGTTTACACACACGCGCGCACACACACACACACACACACATATATATATATATATATATTTATATATATGGAACATAGTGAAGAGGGGAAAATGTATCTTCAAAATTCACTACTCCGCAGCCTTCATGGAGCTTCATCCCTTCACTGATTGATGCACTGCCATCTTTTCAATCCTGATTTCTGTGTTTACATATTTGCAGGTTTTGGTAATTGCTGTACTTCTCAAGATCGTAATGAAACGCCGATTTTCAATAATTCAGGTTTGTTCTAATAATTGACCTCCTAATGACTGAACAGCGTAGAGTCTGAAAGAAGGTTTTTTTCAATTCATAGGATGTGCATGATATGAAAATTTGATCAATTAGTTGCAATGAGCCAACAAACCAATTTACATAATTGTGTGTCAGAACTGTTTGTTAATATGTTGCTATACTTCAGTGGGAGGCTCTTGCTTTGTTGCTGATTGGGATCAGTATAAATCAGCTTAAATCCATGCCAGAGGGTACCACTGCTTTGGGTCTCCCAATTACAACTGGTGCATATGTATATACTCTGATATTTGTAAGTTGTTCAAAGGATCTATAGCACTCATCATGAGTTCCATGGATTTTACATAGACTTGCTCCTTTTCTTGTCACACAACTTTCATTGATTGATTCTGTTCAAATAAGGCCCATTTTAAAATTTTCCGTGTAGGTGACTGTTCCTTCTATGGCCTCAGTCTTCAACGAATATGCCCTGAAAACTCAATATGATACCAGCATTTATCTTCAGGTGATTTTAACAATATGAAATTCAGGAAGTGTTTGTCCTGTACTTGCATTTTTCCACATCCGCCTTCTTTCTATACAAGTTGCGGACAGAGTATTACTTGTTGAAGCGGCTCCTCAATAGACGCTACGCATTGTTAGGTTATGAACCCATTATTAATGTGAGAATGGTCTTGTCCAAGTTTATTAAATGTTTGTGGCGGTGTCCCTGAATTAAAACTTTAAAATATTAAATGTAGGTAATTTCATTTAGTTTGAAACTTGAAATAATATGGTTGTAGTTATATCTAGGAGATTTAACTATATTAACAAATTATGTGATTTTGGCTTATCTGGTTGGTATTAATATGTTTTCAATTTCTTGATTTCATGTTTGTCACATGGAGGTTCCGATGGAGGATTTTTTGTTTTCTTCGCTTTTGATTTTGTTATTTGATTTGCAGAACTTATTTTTATATGGATATGGAGCTATATTCAACTTGCTTGGAATTCTCGGAACTGTCATTTTCAAAGGTACTAGCAGAGGATCTTTGCTTCTTCAGGCTTCAGATGTGCCAGCCATTCTGGGAGAACTCATTTTGAGTTTTCTTGGAATTGGAGTCTACAGGCTCCAATTATATTTTACTCTAATCACATCATTCATTGGTTGGATAATTGTTCTGGCTGTTGGTGGGTGCAATTTGATTTCATTGTAATTTGAATGTTGTTACAACATCGTTTCAGGTCCTAGCAGCTTTAATATATTGGAGGGACATTCAAAAGCTACTATGCTTCTGATATGTAACAATGCTGCACAGGGAATTCTGTCCTCCTTTTTCTTTAAATATGCTGGTGAGAATTGATTTTAGGAGCTGAATTCGGAGATTGTTTTTACGTGCTTGCTTAACCATCATAGTTTGTTTTACCAACTGTCTCCTATTATAGCTTGTTTTTCCAAATTATCTGATAAAGGCTGACATGAATCTTTGTTATGTTACTCAGACACAATTTTGAAGAAGTATTCATCAACTGTTGCAACGATATTTACGGGCTTTGCATCTGCTGCCCTCTTCGGTCATACTTTGACCATAAACTTTATGTTAGGGATTTCCGTTGTTTTCATTTCAATGCACCAGGTACCATAATTATTAGAAGAATATGTTCTGTCATTTATATGTATGGCGTCTTACCCTTTGCTGTGTTCTGGTTTTCAGTTCTTTTCACCTCTATCAAAACCCAAGGATGACCAACAAAATGGGGTGGTGGAGAGAGTCGATGTACAGGAGAAAAATAGGTATGCGTTCTCTTTTAGAATAAATCGCATGCTTGAGATATAGTAGTCTCACTGGCTTTGCTTACTACTGTGTTAAGATGCTTCTTCCAAATTTCTCTTCTCCTTCAATTAAGTTCACATAATAATATAAATAGCCCTCAATGTACTTCCATATAGTTCTCTGCTTCATTTCTTGTAGAGGAGCTTCAAAGCTAGGAAGTGGCCCTACTCCCTGCGATTGTTGAATAGACGACCACATTATGAAGTTATATTAACACGTTTTCTTCTGGATGCTAGAACATCAATAGTCTTCCAGTTGTGTAGTATGAGCTGAATTTCTTTTTCGTCTGTTACTGATAGTTTTTTCTCCCCCGGGGGTGGGGGTGTGGGTTTTTGCTAAGAGGAAACAACGAGATAGGGAGTGGCTGCTGTTACATGTTCAGTCATAATAATAATATTGAAGAATAAATCATCACAGTATAGACCTTCTGATATGCATCAATCATTGTTGATCAAATTTTACGAGTGTTTTGTGCAAGTCTGTCTGATATGGTGTTTGTTTTCTGATGGAATATTATATTTAGGGATTTGTGTTCTGTATACAATTTTTTTTTTTCATTTTGTAACTTCTTGTGGCTTTATATGCACATTTTATAGTATTATATTATTAAAAAAGATTTAGTTCGTGACATGTATGAATCCTTTTATCCGTCCATTTTGCTTTTCTTTAACTGAAAAGCTTCCAGTGTTTCTTTTTTGCTCCCCCCCCTCAAAAATTAAAATAAGAAAGAAAGAAAATCTCAACAAATTTTTAATCCTACAGAAGTAGTTAATATCACGGTGCTTTGCCCATTTTCAATTCTTCCAGGTCAAGGGACGCATCCTTTCTAAATATGGCTGCTGGAGCTAATGAGGAGGTACAATCTGTTACTACTCTTACAAGGTGCAATTGTACATCTGCTCTTTCGGCCGTAAGCATGCTCATTTTTCTGTATGCTTTCCCAGGCTAGTCACCGCGTTGGACCCGATGAAAGACAACCTCTTCTTCCCATCTAGAATTACTTCGTCAGTATGTTACTGAAACTTATACTCGTTTGTCCCTTTAATCCATATTCATTCTTGTTGTTTATATCAATCACTACAAATTTCAAAGTGATGTCAATAAAATTTATATAAATCTATAATAACCAATCCCTATTTGTTAAAACCTACATTTATGTTCCTTTTCTGGATTATCTACATCATATACATCAGACCTCTTCAAGGAATCTCATTGCATAAATCCAAGGCAATGCGGCAACGGGACCCTGAAATCTAGCTGATAATAAAAATTGACAGGCAGAGTTCATCTTTGAGAACGAGAAATCTTGGAGCAAGTAGAATCCAAACTAGTTGGAAAGGTGAAGTTGAGAATGTCTACTCATAAAAATGTCGAGGTACTTAGAAGGAGAAGAAAATGGTAAACCTGAAGGTCATTAAATCATGGGTTGACAGTTTGGATGATCCATCTCAACTTTTGAAGGGAAAGTTGAAGATATTTTCATCCAAAGTTTGGGGGTGGGGTTCAAGTGTCTGAGGTTTCTCCTCTGTTGAAGTATCTATTGAGGAGCATAGAAGAAAAAATCTATTTTTGGTTCCTCAGTGGTCTGCATCATTTAATGGGACACTCGTTGAGCTATGCCTATAAAACAAGCAAGACTTACTAAAATGTCATGCGTCTTAATTGTGCTAAATCAGGAAAAGGTGCATTTAGAGATTTATTTAGCCTGATGAGATGGTTGAGATCGTTGTGGTGGTAATTAGTGAGTGAAGATATCGAGATGGTTGAAACACATGCAAAGAACATCACTGAAGCCCGAATTGAGATCTGCAGTGAACTTGTTGTTTAGTAGACGCCATGTAGTAACTGAATATATATACATGTGATTTTGTGTCTGGAAAAGTTACCTTTTGTCCAATTGAAAGTGGCTTATTAAGTGTTAAATCCAGCACTTGTGGTTGCTGAAAGTGCTCGGTTGTTATAACTTTTTGGAACTTGTAATGTGAAAAATTTGCTGTGGAACATGTTTCATCATCAAAGTGAAGGATGCATGCCTACACTCTGTATGCAAGAATAGGAATGCTTTAGGATCATACGGTACAACTAGTTAGTTTCACATGTGTGCTTTGGAGCATGATTCTAAGAAATCGGCCCTTCCATCTTGTTTTGTTGGATTGATGAAAATAATACTGTAATTTGTAGCGACCATTGAAAGTGATTGTTTGCTAGAGCAAGGGTAAGAGTGCTTGAGCAGTGCCTCAGAGAATCAAGATGTCTAATGGTCAAAACTGCCTCTGCATTAGAATATACTGTTAAATCTAGATTCAACTAAGACCATTCTGGGCACCTCGAATACTTTGCCAGTTCCGTTCTTTTCTGGCCTTAGAGGGCCTGACCTCCACCTACACCCGTACCCTGTCCCACCCAACCCAGATTGCTTAGTTTTTGAAACTATGAGCACAAGTTTCTATCTGCATCTCAATACTGGTGAGCTCTTTTTTTTGTTTTGTCCATATTAGACTGTTTCTACATTTCTCTGAAATTGGGAAGGTTAGAACTTTTGTTGCTGGACCAAGTGGCAAATTGGTTCTTTCCGTTTAATTATGTCTTCTGAGAAGCCATGCTTCTGTTCTTTTTTTCCTTTTCTGGGTTGACACACTATCATATGCATCGTTTCATTCTCGACTTACCGGGGTTGTAATCTTTCAACGCTGAATTTCGTTGCAGATTCTTTCGTTGGTGTTTCTGGCACGTTCAATGGAAGGTATATAACCGAAGACAATGCAATGTTTATTAGGGAAAAAATAATATGCGATTATAATTCATCACTATAGTTAAGTGTCATTTTTTTTCTTTTTGACACGGTGTTTCTCACTGGAGGAATCTGAAATATAGTTTTGACAATTCAACATTTGGAAGTGTTAGAAGGATAACTGCTACATGGTTGTCTGCCAGCTTACTCTCATATAGTTCTACATTATATATGTAAATTGGTTACTCTTAGTTCGATTATATGTTGATTCATTTTTGTAATGAAGATATCTTATTTCAGTGAGGTTCATATCGATTTTATCATCTTCTCTCTCCTCTCTCTCTCTCCACCTTTGCACTCTTATTTGATCTGCTTTCACCTGGATTCCAAAGTCTGCTTCTCGATTTTGGTGTTTACATATTTGGGGTAGCTGTTTCTAATTTTAATATGACTTTAGGGTGTTTGGCGGAGTTTACAAGCACCTCCAAACATCTTAAGAGCTATAAGTTCTTAAAATGTGTTTTACAATATAAAATGTTAAATAACTTATAAGATGTAATATAAGTGTTGGAGTGTATAAGCTCTGAAAAAAAGTAAGTACCTGTACTCCATCTTATTTTGTAAGATATTATACGCCACACCCACTTCATGCACACTAGAGTCTAGACACATTACACAAAGTTCACGTACACCATATACACACACACTCCACAACTGATCTTTTTCCCCTTCTTTTCTTTTATAGCCAACTGATTCGTTTTAGGCTTATTTTTTATTTTTTGAGTCATTATTTATATGTTAATTGTTTTTGCTAACCTTTGAAAGTCATTGTAACTTGAAAAGAAAATATACATTTTTTTGCTAATAGCTCATTACGTAATTTAATTGTGTTATAGCATATTATTAAACTAAAACAATTATTAAATTATTAAGTTAAATTAATATATAAATTTATTAAATAAGATGAACATCAAAATATATTTTTTGTAAATATATAAGGGGAAATGATGAATAATGATAATATGTGAAAACACATATATATGATTTGTAAATTAGTGGGATCTAATATGATTTTCTTCCTCGATCTGAAGGTCGAAAACCACAAATATTTGGTGTTTTTTTTTTTCAAATGGACAAAATAAAAATATAAACCAAATTAACCAATTACAGGTTTGGAAACTGACTTTCGGCAGAATATTATTATTTATAAATGATTCTCTTATAATATTAATAGCAATAGCAATAAAAATAGTAGTAGTAATAATAATAATAATAATAATAATAATAATAATATATTTATTACTTTTTCTGTAGGCAACATATTTAACAAACTCAACTCATATGGGACCCGTTATCTAGCCCTCATGTCTTTAGTTAGTAAAGTATGATACGAGTATAATCTGGCATTTCATACATATAGGTATATTTTGATTTTGTAACAAAGTTACAGTAAAAAAATACTGGTCAAATTATGAGCATAAATAATACATATATAGATTTATAAAATTACAAATACTGAAATACAATACATATATCGATAAACTACTTGGGAGTACAAATATGGCTAATATTAGCAATGATTTATACCATGCATTACAAATATTTAGTTTCAACTTGAAGTTTTATATAATTTCAATTTTTTTAAGTGTACAAATTTATATTATCGTAAAACATAAATGTTCGTTTGACTATATGAAGTAATTCCAAGTTTTATAGTATTTATTTTATAATAATATCTATTTATGAATTTTCTTTTCAAATAAACATTAGATGCTAATATCACAAAAAATATATGAGTATTTAACATGGAGCAGTATTTTATAATTCCCACAAGATTCATTTTCTAATTTTATTGCATGTATTATTTTAAGGATAATATTTAATTTTTAAAATGTATTTATATTGTGGAGTATTATCCATAATATTATAGACAAAATACATGGTTTGATTCAGTTGACCCTTAAAATATCATTTTATTATGTTTTAAAAAGTTTTAATATGAGTCATGTCTCCACTACCTTTGTTCAATCTCATTTTGGTATATTCTTAGTCGATCCTTGATTTGAATATATATATATATATATAATTGAAAGTTTTAACAGTTGTATTAGTTAGTAAGCAGTCTATTACGTTTACATCTTAGATCCAAAGTAAAGCGGCAATTTTCCCAAATCCTCTGAATCAAAACCTTATTACATATTTCTTCAACCTCCATTTCTACTCAATCAGTCTCATATGTATATAAGGAAGTAAATCCAATTGAATTCAGCCCTCTGGACAACTCCTTGCGGTTTGGGAAGCATTTAGGTCTTGTCGGTGGAGCCTCGCCCAGATCTCATCTAGCCACCGTCAATTGTCGGTATTGGATTGCTATCGTAGGTACGTTGATAAAATTCATTATTTGAGCTCCATCTAGAGGTGGATCAATGGTGCGTCTATCATTCTAATGCAGTCGTGTTCTGTTTTGGTTTGCGTTGTACGTATGATCAGGCAAAATGTTGATTTCAATTGAGTGTTGCTACAATTACGTGTTAAAATTTAATCCTAGTGTGTTGATTGATTGCAAGCATTTATCCAGCTGATGTGTGGACGTCTTTAGGATTTGACTGTGTTACACCGAACTGTTTCAATTGAAATGGTTATTGATGGGCATTTGCCAGCTTTGAGGTTAAAAATTCAGAGATTGATTTGGGGATTGGCTGATGATGTACCATAGATACAAGGATAAGTTTCATGTTCTAAGTTCCATCTCGGTGGATGAATCGTGCATCAATTATTTCAATGCAGTTGGTTTTTGTGCAGTTTCTGTACAATTGATCAGGCAAAAAAAGGGACTTTTAATCACGCATTGTTAGAAATATCTTCATGTGAGATACCTTGAGAGTTCTAAGATCTTGTTGTGCTGTAAAATACTTAAGATTGTTAGCCCTCTTAATCATCTCCTATAGTTTTGACGGATAGGTTCCTTGATTGTGAGGATTGAGCGAGAGGTCATTTGTGTGCTGGCAGATGGAAATATGTTTTTCAACTTTAATTATGTTAACAAATGTATCAATGGAAATACTAATTAATGGCCTTCTGACTTGCTTTACAAGGTTAAATTTTCATAACCTGCCTGAAGGTTTGGCTTATGAAGAACGGGATGATAGAGTGCAGTGTCTGTCATTCCAAATTGGTTTCTCCATCCACAAAGGCTATTTCACGAGCTTATGATCAACACAGGAGCAAAGTGTCATCAAAGCAACGGGCGCTTAACTTCTTGTTAGTCAGCGGCGATTGTGTCCTTGTTGGTTTTCAGGTGTACATTTCGTGTTATTATCCCATCGCCTTTGTACTAGTGTCCTAGTTATTTGTCGAGAAGACTTTATTCATGCCTTGCTCAGTTAAACTAGTGACAAGACAGTATGTTTCTATTTTTTTATGCTAGGGGAAAATAATTGCCACTTATTACTAGTAAAATGATGAGAAGAAATAGGAAAAATATTGCAACCAAAAGATAGATGGATGATTTAGTTATTCATAATGATCATCATTATGTTGATGAGAGATCATGAAACTTACAAGGAATAACTGCTAATAATTTTTAACTTGGTTCATCATGAGTCCTCATACGTGTATCTAATACTTTTTAATATTTCATGTTGATTGTATACATCATCACTTATATTGAACTTTTGCTAAATTCGTCATGTGGAGTGTGAGCGCATATCATTGGCTTTGTTCTCGTAAATGTCACAAAGCTTGGTCTCACATATGATATTGTCTTTTTCCAGCCTGTTTTGGTTTTTATGTCAAAGGTTGATGGCCGCTTCAAGTTCAGCCCTATTAGTGTCAACTTTTTGACGGAGGTCATGAAAGTTCTTTTTGCAATTGCAATGCTTATATTCCAGGTATTTATGTCCATTAGCTCAATAACATTATATAAGATGTTCCACTTTTTATGGTAGACTTTGAGAGTAACACTTTGATAAAGGGGGAAAAGAGTATTATTTTTTTTTTTTTTTTTCCTGAAGAATTATAACTTATAGGGAAAGAGTGAAAAATCATATAACTGGAACCTATGAAGTTATGGGGTAGCACTTTATCTTGTATTATAGAGTCGCTTTACGACATTGTTATAATAAATCAAATTATTTTGTCCAATCAGTAATTTTACTTGAGGATGTGAAGTTTATAGTATCTGAGGTGATGAGGAATTAAAGTATTCTATGAGGTTTCAACTTAATAATGACATTAATTCCTATGATATCGGGGAAGAATTACAAGGATCACATTAAGTAGTTACATTTCAAGTACATCTAAGCTAATTATATTGGTAGGGATGTGAGAGGCTTTCTTATGGCAGAAACCTGATTTCCATGTATGATACACAATGACAATAATTACCAAGCCTTGTGCTGATTATGAATGTGCTTTACCTTATCTTAGGCAGCTTCTTTTTTCTCTTCCCTTGGCATAATTCCTATACCAATTAGTGTTTCATATGCCATGCACATTAGAGCAATGGGAGTTCCTATGTCAGGTTAGGGGCGTAGAAGATGATTTTTAGCATATACAGAACTTCCACATATTTGCGACTCCAAGATAAAGAAATGAAAGTTACTGACCTTTCTATATTGTCATATAATCCTAGAGGAGAATTCTCAAAAGTTTCTTGCAATGGTTGATATCTCAAAACTTCTCTAATTTGCTGTGTGTATGAGTCTACATTTGATGGAATATATAGAATAGTTAATTAAGGCCTTTGTATTGTTAATGCTCTGTTTTGAGGCCAGATAAATACTTCAGAGACTTGTTTGTTTTCTTTTACTAGAAATTAGCTGCATGTTTTCACAATAATACAATGAGCTCTGCTAAATGTTCTGAACTCACTGAAAAGGTGTGATGTTGATGTTCCATAGAAATTCATGTGATCGCATGATCTCTTTCATACTCCTTTATCTGCTTGAAGTGTCAATAACCCCAGACAATAAAAAAAAAAACTTTTTTTCTTTTCATTTTTTTAACTGATAATGATATAACAAGTAATTATCTGAATCCTGAAGGCATGAATACATTTTGTATGGATGTTTTTTTTTTTTTTTGGATGGTAATGCATTTATCACGGTAAAATAAAAACGGTTGGTGCAACAAGTTTATGCCTTATGGTTTAAGGTGGTCAGATCCAAGTAAAAACTATGTAAGATTAGAACTCGGGCATGACATTACTTCTTTACTTTAGTATTTCTTTACCATGCACTATAGAACTAATTATGTCTCAAATCTTAACCTATTTCCTCTGCCGTGGGTTTTAGTCCTTACATCTGCTCTTACTAAGTACTCCTTCCATCCCAAAATGAGAGTCCTGTTGCATAAAGATACAACTTTTTATTTTTAGTCAATATGATGAAGGTGCAACCTTCTAAAGACTAATTCAACCAAAAAAAAACCTTCTAAAGACCATTTTATTCGACTTATTGTATTTGTTGATTCAATTTATCACTCACATGTAACTTATCGTAAAAGAATTTTTTTAATTTTTTTTTTGGATGGAGGGAGTATTGTTTTTATTTCAATATTTGGACCCTGTTCTTACTTTTGTGTGTGTAGGGCCTCTATGAATGATAATGCATGTATGAGTTGCTGCCATAATATTAGCAACTTTGACGTGTGGGAACCCAAGAATATTATAACTGCCTTGTCAAACTGGAACAACTTGTACTTTCATGCTTTAACATGTTTTCAGGATCTTAAAATGCATACATTTGGAAGGCTATTTTTTTTATATATTTCCATGAGGAGATTGACTTTTTCTTTCCAAACTTCCTTGATAATTGTGATGAGATAACATACAATTGTATGCTCTTTGATCTTTATTTTCTGGTTGCCTGCAGGTTTTTTATGCATTTCATTCATAAGTTTGAGAACATTGCTCATTGTTGCAAAGCCTATGAACATATTTGATGTGCTAGCAGGCAGCTAAACTGACTATTGATGTGTATGCACACTTGTGGCTCCATATCAGATCTCTGTCCTGTCGTACTTATAGAGTTGGCTTCATCTGGGTTCTATTATTGAACTACTTGGTGATATTTTGAGGTGTTGATTGTCTTTCTCCTTCGTCGGTTATTATTCCTAGGTTACCTCAATTTTGGTGTCATGGAATTATTTTAA
>JAUEKW010000018.1:12159-22447 GCA_032274785.1 Ajuga reptans
TCAATATCCTATTGGCATCAAAGTATTAACATGGTTTTATAAGGGCATCATAGTAACTTACTTGGATAACTAACTTTAACTTTTCAAACATGACACTTTTTATGAGACAAGAAATAAGTCTGATACAAGACTCTTTTTATGGGACGGAGGGAGTATAATATCACAACCCACAAACCCTTCCTCAGCTACTTTACCAAAACCCCCATTTTACCTCACTCAGCTACTTTTCTCAGCTAGTTTTCTTCGGTCAACAGTGTCTCAGCCACATTCAAACCCATCCAAACTCAGCCTCACTCTTTCAATTTCTCATCACAGTTTGATATTTGTCTATTCACACACACACACACTAACTGGGCGCGCTTGTATAAATGTTGTGCCGTGTGATCCGAGCCTCCGCCGCCGCGGCGCACCGATTCTCGACAAAGACGGGAGTCGTGGCAGCTCCGCCGCAGGTAGAAGGAATAAATGCTTCCGGACAAAGGCCTACCACGGGCAGAGATACGCTAGGGCGGCGGCTTTTTGGCCTTGTGTACAAGAAGCGGAGCGCCGCCATCGCCATACGGAAGTGGAAGGAGGAGGGAAACGATGTGCGGAAGTACGAACTCAATCGCATCGTTCGTGAGCTTCGGAAGCTTAAGCGATATAAACACGCTCTCGAGGTTTTACACTTGCGTATAATTCTATTCGTGCTTTTTACTTTTAAATTTGAGAATTAATCTGGAATGTCTGTTCTGTACTGTGCTGTTTGTCTATGTTCATGTTAGTTCAGTCTGACTGAAGTTTAGAAATTTTATTACGAGCAATATGTAAACATTGAATATTTGTTTTTCCCGAAGATTTAGAAAAAGATTAACTGTTATTATTGAAAATGGTTTGGAAAAGTAGCCATGAATTTGAAAAGAATTATTTGGTCGGGGAGGGGGAGCTGTGATTTGAGATGTTGAGTAGGTACTCTATATTTGGTAAGGTTTATGTGAGAATTGGGTTCCATTTGTAAAGGGTGAGGAGAAGAAATTGCTTTCTCTTTTCTTCATCCTTTATCAAATAAATATTAGTAAATAAGGGTCCGCATTTAGGAAGTCTCTTCCAGGTGATGATCGTTGGCTATAATGGAAATTGAAGAGATAAATAGCTATTTGGTATTGGGAAGCTTTCCACTATTCTGAAATGCAATTGCTCTTCTGCAGTAATTTGTTGTTATGAGAGAATTAGGCTTGTGACCTTCCATTGTTGTCTAGAGTTTTATGAGAGAATTAGGCTTGTGACCTTCCATTGTTGTCTAGAGTTTCCCTAGTCTAATCATTTGAGGGCAGCTTAATGGTTAAATATCCGGAGTAATTCACTTTTTTCGTGTGAGCAACATGCTCATTGTGTCACTAATTATGTTCCTTGCTAGTTGCTATATTGTGTATTTGTCAATATGCTGAGGCAGTATCAGGTGACAAGTCTTGTCTGTCTTGATACCACACTTTTGGAAGTTTCTTGAAGAGATAATTCATAATTCAAATGTATTCATATAAGAACGGAAGACAAGTCCCCTCTCTTGGGGGGTATTCTGTGAGTGAGTGAGAGAGAGAGAGAGAGATAGAGAGAGAGAGAGAGAGATGGATTCCTGCAAAACAAGTTCATTTTTCTTTGCTTTCTTGTATAAATTTCCTTGTCTGTTTATTCTGCTGCTATACTTACATTCTTAGAGTCAATATCTTTTTGAAATATGGCTGATATCTAAGGAATACAAATTATAAACCAAACTAATATTGTGTAACTTAGTGATTTAGGAATTTAGGTGGGTTCCGGTGCACATCATAATCAATGATCCATAGGCTTTTGGCATAACTTATGCTGCTCAATAAATTTATGATGCTATTTGGTCTTGTCTATAGGTTTGTGAATGGATGAGGACACAGGAAGACATAAAGCTGGTATCTGGGGACTATGCAGTCCACCTGGATTTGGTTGCCAAAATTCGGGGCTTAAACAGCGCAGAGAAGTTCTTTCAAGATATACCAGAAAATATGAGAGACCATGCAACTTGTAGCGCCCTTCTCCACACATATGTCCAGCACAACGAGTCTAAGAAGGCTGAGGCTTTGATGGAGAAGATGGCCGAATGTGACTTTTTGAAGTCCCCTGTTCCATATAATCACATGCTTACTCTATATGTCTCCACAGAACAGTGGGAAGATGTCCCTAAAATAATCAAGGAGCTCAAGAAAAATACTTTTCCAGATATTGTTACTTATAATCTTCTGTTATCTGCCTGTGCCTCTCAAAACTCCGTTGAAACTGCTGAAAAGATATTCCTTGAACTAACTGAGGCCAAAATTGAACCACAATGGATCACATACAGCACATTGGCCAACATGTACATCAAGAATTCGCTCAATGAAAAAGCAAAGTATGCTTTGAAGGAGATGGAGAAAAGGGTCTCCAGAAAAGTTCGAGGTGCTTATTCATCACTGATCACTTTGCACACGAATCTGGAGAATGAGGAGGAGATTCACCGCATATGGAAGAAGATGAAGGCTAGTTATCGCAAGCTGAATGATGCTGAGTATACCTGCATGATTACTTCCTTACTGAAACTCAAAGAACTTGAAGAAGCTGAGGAACTGTACAATGAATGGGAGGCGGTGTCACCAACTAAGGATCCGAGGGTTCCAAATTTGCTTCTTAATGCTTACATCACTAATAATCAAATGGAAAAAGCGGAGAGCTTATACAATCGGATGGTGGAAAAAGGTATTGAACCGAGCTATACAACTTGGGAGCTTCTTACATGGGGTCATTTGAATCGAAAGCAGGTGGATAAAGTGATTGATTGTTTCAAGAAAGCTGTTCGTAGCGTTAGAAAGTGGGACCCAGATGAGGATTTGATCCGAGAAGTGTTTAAGGTTGTAGCAGAGGCTGGTGATGTTGAGGGTGCAGAGGAGTTGCTAAAGGCTATTCGCAAAGTTGGTTATGTGAATACAGAGGTATACAATTCTCTTCTTCGGACTTATGAGAAGGCAGGAAAAATGCCGCTTATTGTGGGAGAGAGGATGAAAAAGGATAATGTGGAGATGGATGAGGAAACCAAGAGACTGATTCAAGAAACGAGCAAGATGTGTGTTGGTGAAATTCCGAGTGATGCTTGAGAAAAAATTGAGATGAGAAGTTCTAGCCAGTATCAAACAGGTACGATAGGGACTTCAAATTAACTAGGTTTTCGCCTTTCCTCTGCTATCCTTGAACATGATATGTGGATGATAATCTACTTATAAAATACAAATCAATATGTCGAAGCATGTCTTTGGTGCTGAACTACTGAGGACATTTATCATGACCTCTTTCATGTAAATGTTGAATCACAAAACATTTGTTTGTATTAATTGGCTCACTTTTACTTTAACCTTTATACTTCCTCAACAGCCAAAGAAGCAACAGTCTATAAGCACGGTTGCTTTTTCTTTTTAACTAGTTTTACCTTTGAGTTCCCTTTGTTTTTATTTTGTCCTTCTATGACAAAATATTTTTTGGTAAATACTGAGGTATTCTATCTTTCTATTCATACTTGCACCTTCCCCCCAAAATACATGATTCCGCGGTTTACCTTCAGTCGTCGCTGTACTGTACCTATTTATTAACAATAGATTAATTGCTGTTACTGTCTGAATTTTATTATTGAAGTCAGAGTTTCATTAATAGTAGTCTGTTATATGCATCAATGCCAATATTTCACTTCTTACTTTAATTTATCCTTTTATTTTCGTAATACTCTTTTTTTTCTTTTATTCTTTTTTCTCTCTAGCAGGCTGATCCTAACTGGAATACCTTTTTATATGATGAGATTGATCAATCTTATAGACTTCAGAGAATCGACAGACTACTCAAAACATTTTGTGGATGATTATCTGAGGATGGTGAGATTTTCCTCCATTTATTTTTATTAGATTCATGAAAAATGCTCTCACGTTTCTAATTAAAATATCTTGTAATTTTATGTTTTGATTCATAATTATGTTATATTGAAGGCCTAGTAGCAAAAAGAAAAGCAAAAAAAAAAAAAAAATCTTTACCTATGCAAGATTCTGCTACTCTAACCTTTCTTCCTTTTCTTTTTGTCCTTTTTTTTTGTCAATTAAGCAATGATTTTGTTAATTTGATGCAACGTGAGTTGTTCAATGACACGAAAAACATATAGATTGGAGTTTAAATTAAATTTGGGCTCGTTCTAGATTATGAACATCTAGGCGATATATTACCATTAATACTCTGATCCCTTTGAATGATTCATAACTTATATCCATGTTGTCATCACTGTCGATTCAACGTGCTCCTGTATCACAGTGTTCTCAGAGCTATAGTTGATTTTGTTTCCTTTTCTAGCAATACAGGGAGTGGAATTGTGTCTTGCTCCTGGAGCAGCTTCTACTGGCTCAAGTGACACTCTGACTGCAGAAAAGTTTGAGCAGCACTATGATTTGATCGACCAACCAACATCATAAAAGTGAACATCCGATTTCTTCCTTCAGGTTCAAATTCCAAAGTTTGATGTATTTGTGAATCTGAAATGATCCTTAACTAGTACGTCTATGATGCTTTTTAGGATACAAATGCACTTCCCTGGCTTCTGTATAGAACAAGCTGCAGATTTGAAATTTACTCTCGAAGCAGGAACTTAACTTTAGCTTCTCCCAGGTAACACTATTTCAGGAAAGGGAAATATTATCTTTTGCTTTTTCAATGTGACTTACAGAGTTGGGAATTTTTCGGCTCGTTCTCTTCTATTATTTTGGACTTCAGGGTCAGAAACCACTTTTTTCGTCTATTAGAATGTTAATTTTTCTCCCTAGTTATCATCTAAATCTGTTCTACAAATGATTGGTAAATATCAGTATTAGATAGTTCGCTGTGGCTATGAATTATTTGCAACATCGTTCAACGTTGCTCGTGGTGCATAAAATTGAGGGTAAAATTGCACCACGCCCCTCAGGGTTTTGACAATTCAGCACATTCCCCTTTTTCGTGCAATAAATGTTAGTGCTGTTAGTTTTTCTCCTGTTATTCTCTTCATTATTAGTTGACGGGAAGACAGGAGAAAAAGTAACGACATTAACTTTTTTTGGTCGAAAAAAGGAATGTAGAGTTATTGAACCATGTGGAGGTTCCGTTTAATTCTGAAACATTGTGAGGATCTCACGCAGAGTTAATAAACCACAGAGTTAATTATTACAAGTACTTTTGTAAATGTTTAGGAAAAAATACCTATTGTAATTTAATATATTACTTTGCCGTGAGAAGTATTTAACGACCTATTCATTTCAATAAAAGAAGCAAAGTTTAACTCACTTCTGAAAAAATTCCAGATTTAGTAATATAAATAATCTAACGGTCATAGTACCTAGTCCTAAGTTATAATATAAATAAATGATGAACCAGTTATGTAAAACAGTAAATAAAGAAAACCCATAACCAATTACTATAAATTAACTAGTAATACTCATTTTAATATTAATTAACCTAATATTTAATATTAAAGTACAAAATTTCAAGATGTACAACCAATTTCAGAATATGGAATATATAACCAAATCATAAATGATAGTATGACAGACTGAAAAACTAGAAATGATATTACAACATTATTTATATTACTGTCACTATTATTCATCACCTTCTATACCTATTATTTTCATCTACTGTTTGTAACTTAGCTTTGACTTTACGGAGAGCAATTACTACTTGTTTCATGTTAATTCTTTCATCAGGTGAAAATGCTAAACATTTCATAGCCATGTCAAAAATAGATGCTACACATTGCTCATGTCGAGAGATGTTTTGATCTTCTCTTATTTGCAAACCAACATCCATAACTTCAAAGATTGTATTATTTTGTAATGCTTCACTCACCCACTCCTTTAAGCTTTTTTCGGTACCGAATATATCATCTGTTGGTTTCTTTCCTGTAAACATTTCCAGCAACATTATCCCGTAGCTGTATACGTCCCCATGTGTGGATACTCTTCCTTCTGATCCGTATTCTGATATAAAAGATTATTAGATTAGGTAAGTGAACTTTGAAACATAGCTAAGATTACAAAGAAATTGAAAATTATGATTTTGAACATTAAATATTACCTGGTGCTGCATAGCCGATAGTCGCCAAGGTTTTAGTGTGAATTATAACCTCTCCTTCGTCAAAGAGCTTGGAGATGCCAAAGTCACTGACATGAGCAACCATATCTTCATCGAGCAGCACATTGCTTGGCTTTATATCACAATGAACAATAGGGAATGTATTACCATGGTGAAGGTATTCCAAAGCCAGTGCTACATTTGTTGCTATTTCTAACCTCTGTAGGAGATCCAAACAATAGTTATCAAGATATAACCATTTCTCAAGACTTCCATTTGGCATGTATTCAAGAATCAAAGCTCTGAATTCTGTGTTAGCACAACAACCAATTATTCGAACTAAGTTCCTATGTCGAATGGCACTAAGTATTTTACTTTCTGTATGAAAGCTCCTATCACCTTGTTCTGTTTGCAAGTTGAAGACTTTCACTGCAATATCTAACCCATTAGAAAGTGTCGCTTTGAACACTGAACCAAAACATCCTCTCCCAAGTAGGTTAGTTTCATCGAAAGAACTTGTTCCTTGCACAAGTTCAATGTAAGAAATTCTTCTCCATACAATACCTATTGAATTACCATGTGGTGGTGGTTGTTTATTTTGTTTTCTTCTATTCGTAATCATGATAAAAACAGTCACTATGAAAATAACCGAAACCAAAGACGGCACAATATACTTCATTAACTGAACAACACTTTTTGTTCTTGATCCATGCTGGTTTTCTGAGCAAGGTGGCACATGAAATCTTGTTTCTCCACAGAGGTCAGAGTTGTGAAGAAATGATTGAAAAGTGAAGTTGACAAAACAACCTTTATTTGGAATCTCTCCATCCAATTTATTGTAGGACAGATCAAAAGATTCAAGTGATTGGAGGCTTTCTAAAGATTTTGGTATCAATCCCGAAAGATTATTATGAGACAAATTTAGCATTCTCAAACCTCTGATATTCCCCAAAGACCGAGGGATAGATCCTGTAAACTTATTACTTGACAAATTCAGAACTTCTAGCAATTGACATCCATCAATAATGCTTGGAAGATTGCCTGCAAAATGATTCATGGACAAGTCTATCTGGTTAATTGCCTTCAAATTTCCAATTTGAGGTGATATTTGACCACTCAAATAGTTTGAGGACAAATTCAAAGTCAAGAGCTCCCTAAGATTCCACAAGTTTGAAGGTATTGTTGAATTCAGCTTGTTCGAGCCTAAGTTGATATTTCTTAGAGACCTAAGTCCGCCCAAACATTCAGGTATTACATGTGTGAGCATGTTGTCGTTCATGTCCAACATCGCCAAATTACTCATCTGGCATACTTCACTAGGGATATATCCTTCCAATTGATTGTTACCAAGAAATAGTCCTTGAAGCTGCTTCAAATTCGCAATTGTTGTTGGAATGGTTCCCATGATCTGATTACTTGATAAATATATACTTAGCAAACTGCTTAAGTTTCCGATCTCGGGTGGAATAACACCTTTGATATTGCACTCAAGAGCGCGAAAAGAGAGAAGCGAAGTGGATAAATTGCCAATCGAAGTCGGTAGAAAACCATTTAGTGGATTGTATGACATTTGCAACTCCTCTAAATATTGACAATTGGTCAATGAGGACAGAAATCCCAGTTCTTGATTCGGAAATTCTGCACCAGTTAAATTATTTCTCCAAATTCGAAAATCCGTTAAAAGCCTTAAATTACCAAAGTTTGGCACAATACCACTAAATGAGTTAATTTCCAATTCCAAGATAGTAAGCTTAGAAGCATTGTTGATAGAGCTTGGGATTTTCCCACTAAGGCTGTTTTCAGATAAAAAAAGTAGCTCAAGATTGTAAAGAGAAAGTCCCATACTTGAAGGAAGACCACCTGAAAACTTATTGAATCCAAGGGCTAACTTCTTTAAGGTCGAGATGTTGAATATGGAGTATGGAATAGTGCCAGATAAGGAATTATTGAACACCGAGAAAACCCAAAGGAATTGTAAGTTACCAATTTCGGATGGTAATTCACCTGCCACATATATAGTGTTAGCGAAATATTGGAACTTTCAATAATATTAGGACGTGATTAACAAACTAAAATTGAAAATACTAATTATTATTCGTAGATGCAATTAAATTAACCTCTTGTTAAACGTGGGTGAGCCTACCATCTCTTAAGTAATCACATTATTATTTTCAATAAGAAATAAAAAGACTAAATCAACCTCTTATATTGGCCACATTAACGAATGGAGCATTTCTGATTAATACTCTTATTTGTGTATGTAGGGGCTAAAAGGTGGATAAGGCCCATTTAAAAAGAGCTGGCCCATTCGATATAGGGTTGGATTTGGAAAAAAAAAAAACTATTTATATACTACCTTCGTTTTTAGATGCATTTGCTTTAAATAAAAGAATTACGGCATGATTGGTATGATGGAATGGGGTATGAAAGAAATTACCACTCTCATGTTCATTCCAATTTTCATGATTGGTATGATTCTATTTTAGGAATCATCATTCCGTGAGAAATCGCTACTCTCATATGCATGGGATTAGTCATTCCTTCCAACCCCCATGATATTAGTCAATCCCAACCATTTGCCGGTGTGTCCCTAAGAACAACTGAACACCTTTTAAATAGAAAATACAAAACACACTATTCACAAAAGATGACATCATGTCATACGTCATCATCAATTATTGGGGCTACCACATTTCCAACAAACAGGTTGTTTGGATTCAGTAGGTTTAGATGATTTAACCTTTTAGGTTTTCGAATAAATCTTTTCTTTTCATTTTCATTTTTACTTTTAAAAAATTTATTTCTTTTCTTGAAAATTCTTTTATCCTTTTTAGGATACCTAATTGGTTCAAAACCAATTTGCTAACAGAAATCTCCTATAATATTTTTATTCTCATCTTTTTGGAGATCAAACTGTCTCTTTAACTTAATGTCATTACATAGATTCATGCCTTCTGCTATTATTTCAGCAGAGATATCACCATAGGTGAAGGTGAGGGCATTCCAATCAACACAATTAGTAGTTGTTTTAGACTTAAGTCTATTTCTAACTCGTTCTGCAAATAATTTTGGAAGACCATAAATAAATTTTTCTTTCCGTTCATAAATAACTTTTTAAGTTTTTACATATTGAAATGATTCAAAAGTATTTCAACCCGAATACAAAGTTGAAATGCCTGAGTCTACTAGATCTAAGGCTAATAATAATCAGTCAAAAGGAAATCCTGAAAGTCCTACTTTTTCTGATATGGGATATAATGGTTATAATGTTATGGTTATCATTAATAATCATTCTGTTAATATACAGAAAAGTTTTAATAAAACTAAAAATAAAAATAAACTTATGTGATTTTCCAGTTATCATACTGAAAAACAAAAAAGTTTATACATAAAAAGATATGATGAATGGTGTCTCATTAATATTGCTAAGTTAGATTTCTTCAAATGGCCAGAAAAAAACTGTTTTTTCCTTGTAGACAAAAGGATTTTCCTAATTTCAAGGATGATGCGTTTATTTCAGTCTTGAAATCTAATTATAAGATTTTTATTAATGACACTGATGAAGAATCTTCTGAAGTTCATCCTCCTTTTACCACTCTTCAAATAAAAAAAGACGGTAAAGGAGCTGTTGCTAGTCATGTTAAGGCTGATACAGGAAAGACTGATTTTGATCAAATCATTCAGCAAAATAATTTTACCAATCTTGCCTTACATTCTTTGGGTAATCAGACTAGTAGAATAGAAGAAATTCTTTCTAAAAAATCCAATAAAGAAAAAGAGTGTTCTAGCACTCTAATGATTAAACCACCTCCTAATCTTAAAATGGAAAATTTCCTTTTAAATTCTAAAGAGGATGATGATTTTATGGAAGGATTAATTAAACGACTTCAGTCTCTTTCTATTAAAGAAAAGGGAAAAGAAGTTGCTTCTGTTTCCACCATTACTGACGAAAATAGGGAAGAATCTTCCTCTGCAGAAAATCTGCAAATCAATAAACTTAAAAAGGTTTCTATTGTTAAACCTTTTTACAATAGACCAACTCCCATTGATCTTCAAATTGAAGAAAAGAAAGATTATACTCAGTTTAATGGAGAGTCCATTACTGAGTGGAATATTGATGGGAAATCTGAATATCAGATAAAAACTATTATAAAGCAAATGTTAATATATG
>JAUEKW010000018.1:24629-36554 GCA_032274785.1 Ajuga reptans
TCCGCTTTATCTTAGTCGAGATGATTTAGATCATGTCTTGTTGATTGGATCGTCGGCAACGACAGGTGTTCCAACATTTCCTGCCCCTACACACCTCAACAAAATGGTCGTGCAGAACGCAAGCATCGCCATGTCACAGAAATGGAAGCCTTCTGCTGTGTTATCAACATGTTGTCTATATTATCAACAGGCTGCCTTCTGCTGTGTTAAATTGCAAATCTCCATTTGAGCTATTATTTGGTTTTATTCCGAATTATGCTAACTTCAAAGTTTTTGGCTGCAGAGTTTATCCGTATCTTCGATCTTATGCTACTAACAAATTGGCCCCTCGCAGACACCCATACATATTTTTTAGGTTATTGTAGTAGCTACAAGGGTTTTCGGTGCTACGATCCTGATTCCTCTCGTTTGTACATCAAGTGGCATGCTCAGTTTGATGAGTTGCAGTTTCCGTTTGGGGGCGGCCCCACATCCTCTTTGCCCTTGAAAAATGATATTTAATCGTTCTTGGAACTTGCTCCACTATCCGCCTCTACACCGCCTCCACAACTTCATGGTTAGATTTCGCTCCCCGCATGCAATTCACCACCATGTTCCATCTGCACACCTGATGATACTCTTCCAGCTGGAGACTTCCCTGCTCGGCCGAGTCATGCTCTTTGTTTGACCGAGCAACCACCTCAGCAGATTAGTAGTCCGTCAGAAGCTCCTGCTCGGCCAAGCCATACTTCTTGCTCGACTAAGCAACCACCTCAGCAGATCAGCCACTCGTCTGACGCTCTTGCTCGGCCAAGCTACGCCCCTCGCTCGACCGAGCAACCACCTCAGCAGATCAGCAATCCGTCAGAAGCTCCTGCTCGGCCGAGCCATGCCCCTTGCTCGAGAGAGCCACCACAGCCAATCTCCTCCACTCATCCTATGCAGAGCCTGGCCAAATCCGGCATTTACAAGCCACATTACCACACTGGTCTTACTACTACTGGCTTACTATCGGCTCTTGCCACTTCTACCATGCCAAAGAGCTTCAAATCCGATGTCAAGCACTCTCATTGTCTCGATGCTATGCATGAAGAAATGGAAGCTCTTCATGCGAACTCCACCTGGGATCTCGTACCATGTCCTCCTGGAACGAATATCGTTGGTTCTAAATAGGTTTTCCGCACCAAATTTTGCTTCGAAGGTTCCATCGAATGGTACAAAGCTCGCTTAGTAGCCCAAGGCTTCACTCAGATATCGGGCTTCGATTTCTCACACACTTCAGCCCCATTGTTAAAGCCCCTACTATTCGTATCTTCCTTCCTCTAGCTGTTCAGTATCAGTGGTCACTCCATCAGCTCGATGTCAAAAATGCCTTCCTCAATGGCATGTTAAAGAAACTTGTTTACATGGCTCAACCACCTGGCTTTGTTGACCCTAAACATCGGACGCATGTTTGCCGTCTTCGGAAGGCTCTATATGGTCTGCGCCAAGCACCTCTTGCATGGTTTCAGCGCTTTAGCAAATTTCTATCCAGCTTTGGGTTCATCTCCAGTCGTGCGGATCCCTCTCTATTTGTGTTTCATCGTGACTCCTCCAGAATCTATCTTCTCTAGAAATTTATCTCTCGTGCCAACACCGAGTTTTCTATAAAAGATCTTGGTCAGCTTGGTTACTTTCTAGGCCTCAAAATCACTCACTTGAAGGATGGTCTATTTCTCGGTCAAGCCAAATACTCTCATGACATACTTACTCGTGCTGACCTTGTCGAATCGAAGCCTATTGGCACTCCCCTCGCAGCTGGGGTCTCTCTTGTTAGCACAAGCACTCCTCACTTGGATCCTTCTCTCTATCGATCATTAGACGAAGCACTTCAACATCTGACCATCACACGTCCAGATTTGTCACACGCTGTCAATCATGTTAGACAATTCCTACACTCTCCGATTGAGGATCACTTCTCGGCTGTCAAGCGTATTCTTCGTTATGTCAAGGGCATGCTCCACTATGAGCTTTCATTTACCAAATTTCCAAAGTTATCTCTAGTTGCTTTTTCAGATGCTGATTGGGCACGCTGCATCGAGGCGCGTCGGTCTACTTACGACTATTCCATCTTTCTTGGTAACAACCTTGTCTCTTGGAGTGCGAAAAAGCAACCTACTATCGCTCGGTCAAGTTGTGAGTCTGAATATCGAGCTCATACTAAAGTTGTGGAAGAAGTTGCTTGGGTTACTCAATTGCTTCATGAATTGCGCATCCCTTCGCCTGCGACGCCTCTACTTCTCTGTGACAACAGAAGCGCTGTATTTTTAAGCTAAAATCATGTGGAACACAAACGAGCTAAACACATTAACATCGATTGTCACTTTGTTCGTGAATTAGTCTATGCTGGCCGACTGGCTACTCAGTTTATGCCTTCCAATCTACAACTTGCCGACATATTCACAAAGAGTCTCCCTCGTTTTACTCTTGAGCTATTACGATCCAAGTTATACGTCCGTCAACATCGGACGCAACACTGGGGGGGGGGGGGTATTAAGAAAAAGATTGATCATATCTCATAGATATTATGTCTAGAATATTCTGTTGTAATCTTTGATATCTTCTTGTAATCCTATACAACAAGTCTTGTACTCATTGTGTATATATATATAAATGAAAATCACAAACACCTACAAGGTGATTTATTATCCATTATACATACATTACACACACTACACACATTTCACACATTTCAAACACAACGCACACTACACAAATTCCAACCACTACATACATTACGCACAAACTACACACATTTCACACACTACACACGTTTCATGCACATTACATGCACTACACACACATTACACACATATTTCATACACTACACACATTTCACACACACTCACACATACATTACACACACTACACACATTTCACACACATTACACACACTATTCACATTTCGCACACTACACATATTTCACACACATTACACATACTATTCACATTTCGCACACTACACATATTTCACACACACTATACATACTACACACATATTACACACACTACACACATTTCATACATTACACTCACTACACACATTTCATACATTTCATATACTACACACACATTCCACACACTACACACAAACTGCACACATTACACACACTACACACATTTCACAAACTAAACGCACATTACACACATTTTACACACTACAAGCATTACACACACATTACACACACACTACACACTACGCATATTTCACACACTACACACATTACACACACTACATATATTACACACACACTTCACACATACTACACAAAGTACACAGACTACACACGTTTCACACACACTACACTACACATACTACACATACTTTAAACACACTACACACATTTCACACACACTAGACACACTACACACACCACACACATTACACACAGTCCACACACTACACACATTACACACTCTACACACACTACACATATTCCACACATATTTCACACACATTTCACACACTGCACATATTTCACACATACTACATACATATTTCACACATTACACATACTACACATATTTCACCCATTTCACAAACTACACACACATTACACACATTCCACACACTACACACATTACACACACTAAATACATTACACATATTTCGTACACTATACACACTACACACATTACACACACTAAATACATTACACATATTTCGTACACATTACATGCACTACACATATTTCACACACATTACGCACACTACACGCATTCCACACACATTCCACACAACTACACACATTTCACACATTCCACACACTACACATATTTTACACATATTTCACACACATTTCACACACAGTACACATGTTTCGTACATACACACACTTCACCCACACTGCTCACATTTCTATGAATTAATTTTAAGAAATCACATCTCTTTATGCATCAAATAAAAAAAGGATTGTGTGTAATGTGTGTAGTGTGTGTGCAGTGTGCGGAATATGTGTAATGTGTGTAATGTGTGTATAGTGTGTGAAATATGTGTAGTGTGTAAAATATGTGTGAAGTGTGTGTAGTGTGTGTAATGTATGTGAAATGTGTGTAGTGTGTGTAATGTATATGTGTAGTGTGAAGCGTGTGTAGTGTGTGTAATATGTGTGAAACGTGTGTAGTGTGTGTAATGTGCGTGAAGTGTGTGAAATGTGTGTGAAATATGTGTAGTGTGTAAAATGTGTGTAATGTGTGTAGTGTGTGAAATGCATGAACTGCGTGTAGTGTGTGAAATGTGTTAAATGTGTGTGTAGTGTGTGTAGTGTTTGTGAAATGTGTGTAGTGTTTGTAATGTGTGTGAAACATGTGTAGTGTGTGAAATGTGTGAAATGTGTGTGTAATGTGTGTGAAGTGTGTGTGAAATGTGTGTAGTGTATGTATTGTGTGTGAAGTGTGTACAGTGGGTACAGTGTGTGAAATATGTTTAGTATGTGAAATGTGTGTAGTGTGTGTGCAGTGTGTGAAATGTGTCTGAATGTGTGTGGTTTGTGTAATGTGTGAAATATATGTGTTGATATATCTCCATACAATTACATCTTATAATCACTTTTATCCAAACACTTTATTAACTTATAAACTCTTGAAAATTGCATCTTATAAGCTATCAAAACAACTTATAAGATGTTGGTGCTTACTGCTTATAAGATGTTTAAAATAAACTTAGCCAAACACTCTCTTGGTCACCGACGACGAAAATAGGACCAATTGCAAGTAATTTCTTAAATTGCGAGACTAACTTGAAAACATAACTATTTTGGACCAAAAGCGTACGAGCGAAAAGGTATGGGACCAAAATTTTCTTTTATTTTTTAAGTACATTAGGAATTTATATGTTTTATTAATTCTACGTCCACATAGTCCATGAGAGATTGATCAGAATTCATCATTAATTAAGAATTATGAAAGTCGCGTAGGAATCATGTTGTAAATTTCAACACTAATTGCAATTTTTTTGGTGAAAGTATCGTTACCATGATAAAAGGATTAAATTGAAGGACCAAAAATGATAATTCAAATATTTTCAGGATTAAATTTATAGGACTATTTTGACAATTTTAACTTATTAATAATTGGGTATGCACCTCTATTTCTCTCTCCAATATAAACCGATCATCCACACATGAAATATTTTTTATCTTATTATTTTGTTAACTAACTTGATTAATCGAAGAATGATAACATGTTTAAATATTATGGCTCATTATATCCTACCACATATGGGTATAGGATAGATGATTGTTATGTGATAATATAATTAGAGGTCAACGATTAATATTTTTTATCTCCAGTATGTAGTCACAAGGCTCATATCTACCTCGAGGTTGGATTAGTTTCTTTGTTTTTAGAAGAAGGTGGTACTAGTGAAAGTTGATTTGGGATTTAGCATTTTGGGTCATCTTCGGATCTAGTTTTTGTTCAATACGAGAACTGTTGTATCCTAGAATCAATGTAGTATATTTATTTAAGGCAACACTAGCAAAATCGGTGTTGTAGAGGGAAATTCACAATAATATAATTTACAACAAAAGTTGTAAACTCTATATTCTGCAACAAGTCAACAACAACCACAACAACCATTGTATTTTATAATTTGTTTATGTGTTTATAATTTTCATATAATTATTTAATCCAAAATAACATACCACATTACAAAGAAGTAAAAATCAAATAGAATATATATATATATATATATATATATATATTCACTGCTTCTTGTATGTTACAAGTCTCAGAATTAGATCATCTAGAGTACTTCATGGTACATTTCGAAGAGAGAGTGTCACATTCGATATATGAATAAAATATATAAATATGGAACCTATATAAAGTATGTGACTCTGTATCCAAAATACACCGTAAAATACTCTAGAAAATTCAAATCCTACAAGTCTCCTAGCCATTTGGTTGTTTGTTGGATTTGGATCCTCTATAATACTTCATGATGCATTTTGGAAAGAGAGTGACGCATTTTATGTAGGTCCCGTATTTCTATATTTTATTTATATATATAATGTGTCACTCTTTCTTCAAAATGTATCATGAAGTATTTTAAAGGATCCAAATCATTGTTTGTTTGGTTGTAGTTGGAAGTTATTCTTCGTGGACCATCATTGTGTCGTAGACTCATTATGCACTAACCTTTTTTCGTTTTCAAAATAACGAATGATTATTGTGATTTAAAATCACAAGAGTTGGACCATCAAATTTGGCCGTTAAAAAAATAAATTTGTATTTCTATCAACATAATTATTTTTTAATTAAAAAACGCCCAAATCGTAACAGTCTCGAGAGATTTAAATAGCAAACCCTTATGTAATGTACATTTTGTTTTTATGTAATTTTCAGGTAATTAGTAATTACTATGCCATACTTCCATTATCTTTACTTATATTGATGCACATGGACGAAACTAGCCCTCAGAATTTCCGACGAAATTATTATATATATACATATATACTATAATTATAGTTTAATGGATTTCGCCATGCTCAAATTTAAAACATTTTATAAATATTTAAAAAAAAAATTCGCCCCCTCAATAAAAAATTGTTTCTCTGTTTGCAAGTTTCCAGATTTGTTTTTGTGGGCCAAACCCACCACCTCTAGTAAATGTGATTAGTTTTATACTTTTATTTGAGCTAATTTGTTCATTTTATTGTAAATATCCAAGTTTTTAATATTTTCTCAGCAAATATATTGCATCACAAACAATCACTCGTCATTAGGATTTTAAATTGAACGTAATTGTGGGTTTTAATTTACTCTTTCTTTGTATATAGGACATAGGTACAATCAGGGATAGAATTAAGGGGGCGGAAAATAATTTTAAAACATAACTCTTATTATGAACAAATTGAGTATTTATCTATAATATTTTAAAAGCTTTACTGCCTTATTTTACATGAAGATTTCTTAAGAGATTTATAAGTTTGTTCCTTCAGATTCAACATAAAACTAAAACAAGAATATTATCTCACATAGCTCTAATTAAATAATAATAATAATAATAATAATAATAATAATAATAATAATAATAATAATAAATAAATAAATAAATAAATAAAGAATACCATCTCACATAGCTCTAATTACTAATTAGTACTCACTTGTACCGATTATTTACAATTACGGTTAGAATTAATAAATTCTGGAATCAAAATAGTCTTTCCCCGCTGTTTCTGTTAAAGAACACCCCATCCCCCAACTATTTCCTCTCTCCAATTTCCTTTCAGATTTCGCAGCTCATCATCTTCAACAACTAAATCAAGCACCGAAATTGATTTCTGAACTAGTTCGTTTCTGCTTTCTGGATCTGCAAATTCTCGTTTGCAGCAGCGACATTGAATTTTCAAGTACGGTTGCAAATGCAGCTCCCCCACCGTTCAAGTCATGTAGAATCATCTCCTTCTGCAAAACTCATCAACTTCTCTCGGGAGATTGGAAGAAAAAATTGTGATTATCACTCTCAAGCTCACCATTGTTGACATTCATTCTCAAAAAAGCCGAGAAGAAAGGTACTTCTAGAAAATCCTTCACTATATTCCCTTTTCGTGTTAATTAGGTTACGCAGTTAATTTTTATTTTTATTTTTTCGGTGTGTGCCTGTGTGCGTGAGTGTAATTTTTTTTATTTTTTTTCAATTTGATTTATTGTTGAAGTGGCAGAAAAGTTTCAGTTGCTGCAGATCTGAGTGAGCTGAAATTTTACTTGTTGCAGAAGTAATTAATCAAATGTTGTGATATTGTCATTGCATTCCTTGTCATTTTGGAAATTCAATTAAGAAAGGTGGTATACTTTTATGAAGTTTGGATTGAAGTATTGTGACTAGTTCATCAATTGTTTCCTTTCAGACACTACCAACCAAAAGCACATTTTAACTCGAGGATTCTCTTCGGGAAGATCTTTGGGATTCTTTTCGTCTTCTTTTTCTTTTTCCGTTTTTTAATTATAAAAAATTTAAATTCGTTTAATTGATTTTGTTTTTTCCTGGAAGAATATGAATGAGTTTTTCTTGGCAGTTTGTACTCGAATACTGAAGCCTGTGATGGGAGGGATTGAATCTGTTGTCTTTATCTACATCTGACTGTTGTATTCTTCTGTTGATTTGTTCCCAACCTTTTGGACTTTTTTGATAGTTTTATTATTAGTATTCTTATTATTATTGTTATTATTATATCAGAAAAATATTGCATCATGCTTGTTCAAGTTTATTTATGAAAAACTAGAAACACAGTAAAAAAAATTATTTAAAAAGAAGAAAAGGAAAGAAAAGAAAAAAGAAAAAAAGAAGAGAAGAAATCTCCTATAAAATAAAAGGGGTTAACTTCTGCAATACCTTCTTCAATTTCAAGAAAAAAAAAATACGTGAAATGGTTTTCTAGAAAATTGGTCTTTTATTTTAATTTTTGAGAGGGTACAAAGATAAATAATAGTACGGCTTTGATATTTGAAGCCATTATGAACTTCTGGTGTGATTCTTTGCCTTATACAAACAGACGTTCTTCTGGTAGTTGAAGTGTATAATACATAAATATATGAACAAGCCTCTCTTGTTTTCTTTCATATTATATCAAACAGCAAACAACAAAATTTATAAGAGTTTTTGTTTTCTTCCTCGTTTTCTTCCTTTTTGGTAAATACTCAGTAGCTGATCTTGAATGCTTGCATTCTTTTTTCGGCAGATATGTTCGTGAAAATTGGCTCTGGCCCTGTCATTTGTTCTTTCTTCTTTGCCATTATCTGTCTCCACCCTCTGGCTCTTGGTGATTTGAACTCAGATAGACAAGCTCTTCTAGCATTTTCTGCTGTTGTCCCCCACGGGAGGAAGCTCGATTGGAACCCTTCTTCCCCAGTCTGCACGTCTTGGACCGGAATCAATTGTACAAATGACGGTACAAGTGTGGTTGAACTACGTATCCCCGGGGTTGGACTTACTGGCTCAATTCCAACCAATACTCTGGGGAAGTTACTATCGCTAAGAGTACTCAGCCTCAGATCCAATTTCCTCACTGGTAATCTGCCGCCTGACGTCCTCTCACTCCCTTCCCTCACCTACCTCTTCCTCCAAAACAATAACTTCTCCGGTGATATACCGACTTCTCTTTCCCCTCAACTCACTGTTCTTGATCTTTCATTCAATTCATTAACTGGAAATATCCCACTAACCCTCCGGAATTTGACAAGACTCACTGCATTGAGCCTTAACAACAACTCACTTTCTGGATCGATCCCTGATTTGGCCCCCGCGCACCTCCGACATTTTGACCTAAGCTACAACCATCTTAATGGAAGCATTCCATCTTCTCTACAGAAGTTCCCAAGTTCTTCTTTCACTGGAAATTCTTTATGTGGCCCACCTCTGAATCCTTGTTCAAATGTGCTTCCTCTTCCCCCTTCTCCCAGTTCCTCTCCGCCTCCCGCAGGGCCCCCTCTAAGACAAATTTCAAAGAACAAACTTGCATTGGGAGCAATTATTGCAATTGCAGTGGTAGGCAGTGTAGTGCTATTTCTTATAGCTTTAGTTCTGCTTTTATGCTGCCTTAAGAGAAAGGATAATAATGATTCTGCTTTGCCGAAAGTTAAGCCTTCTAGTGGTGTGAGGAGTGAGAAGCCAGGGAAGGAATTTGGCAGTGGGGTGCAAGGACCTGAGAAAAACAAATTGGTTTTCTTCGAAGGATGTGCTTACAATTTTGACCTCGAGGATTTGTTGAGGGCCTCGGCTGAAGTCCTTGGGAAAGGCAGTTTTGGGACGGGATACAAGGCAGTCTTGGAGGAGTCGACAACAGTTGTTGTGAAGAGGTTGAAAGAGATCATTGTTGGGAAAAAGGAGTTTGAGCAGCAAATGGAAATAATCGGGAGAGCCGGACAACATCCAAACGTTGTGCCCTTACGTGCTTATTATTACTCCAAGGACGAAAAGCTCCTGGTCTACGATTACTATCCGGGTGGAAGCTTGGCAGCTCTATTGCATGGTATTGACTCTCTTACTCCCCTTTATTTCACTTCTTGGACTATACCTAATTATGGGATATCATGGTCTTATATATCAAGGATCAAACCTAACTAATACTGAGTGATTTTAAATATGCTGTGTTTAACTTTTGAGAAAACGCCATATTTTGCCTCCCTATTTGTTATACTCTCATCCTATTTGTTCCCACTTTTCATTCAACTCCTATCAAACAGGAAAGAAGCCCACTGGAAGAACTCCACTGGACTGGGATTCAAGACTCAGAATATCGGTCGGGGCAGCAAGAGGCATTGCTCACATACACGCCACCGGTGGTCCAAGATTCACTCATGGAAACATCAAATCCTCAAATATCCTCTTGAACCAGGATCTCGATGCTTGTGTCTCGGATTGTGGCATTGCCCCTCTCATGAACTACCCTGCCACGTCATCTCGGCACCCGGGATATCGAGCCCCGGAGGTTACCGAAGCTCGAAAACACACTCACAAATCTGATGTGTACAGTTTTGGGGTAATGTTACTTGAGATGCTTACTGGGAAACAACCGGTTCAATCCTCGGGCCCTGATGAGATAGTTGATCTCCCGAGGTGGGTCCAGTCGGTCGTTCGGGAGGAGTGGACAGCCGAGGTTTTTGATGTCGAGTTAGTGAGGTTTCATAACAATGAAGAGGAGATGGTGCAGATGCTGCAAATAGCTATGGCATGTGTTGCAAAGGTGCCAGATATGCGGCCTGAAATGGATGAAGTTGTTAGGATGATGGAAGAGGTCAGGCAACCCGGCCCGGAGTACCGGCCGTCTTCTGATGAGAACAAGCCCAAGGACTCCCTTGTGCAGACCCCATGATTCTTTGGAAATGATTGTTGTCTCCTTCCAATTTCTGATGATATCCCATACATATTTTAGATTCTGAAAAGAAAAGCACATTTGATTGAAAAACTTGCATTTGATTTTTGGTGAGTGTGAAATATGTGAATCATAAATTTCCTTAGGGATGGATTTCTTGGAGCAAAAGGGCAAATCTCTCCCCCGAGAGCCACAAGGGATAGTAAGAGGATGCATTTCTTGACCAACTAAGCTATGCTCGTGTCGTGGGGGCTTAGGGATGCATTTCTGTTATCTGTTTTAAGTGTTATAGAATATTGTTTCGTTCTTTAATCTATTCTGGTATTTCTATAGATAGCCTGATTTTTCGTCGCCACATAGAAATAATTTTCTTGTGTGTAATTTGTTATTTTTTAAGTTTTTCTTTAATTAAGGATGTAATTTATACTTTCCATCTGAGTCAGCCAATATTTTCACGTGGCAGCAATCGAATGATGCAGCAGGAGATCAGAGGCGGATCCACCTTGAGCCTACCCCGGGCTTCAGCCCAGCCCTCCTTCCTCAGTGTACTACTAGTAGTAGTATTAATTATATTAAATTAGGGGTGTCAAACGGGTTGGGTTGCAGGTTGCGGGTCGGGTTAAGACCTAGTTATTACGCACTTTTCCCCAACCCTAACCCGACCCACAACCCGAACGGGTTTGAGATTCGCAACCCTAACCCAACCTATTCGGGTTGCGGGTCAACCCACCAACCCTTTTCCAACCCAAAAATTTAAAAAATAAAAAATAAAAAAATATCCATTTTTAAATTTTCTACTTTTTTCTAGAAACTTATAGTGATTGTTTATTATAAGTTAGGGGTAATACGAATCTAGGTCATCCGAATCGAGCTTGAGTATTTGGAGTCTAGTTTAGCCTATTGTCCTAGTATTTAATGCGTTTAATGAATTAAACCTAGAGAGCTTGTTCTAGGTTGTTCAATTAAATATGGTTGGCTAAAGAGCTTGTTTTAGTTGACTGAAATTAAGGGACAATTCGGATCGACAAAGCTTCAACAGATGATCGTGGCTTGTCCCGAGGAGCATATGAAACTCGACCAATAAAAGTGT
>JAUEKW010000018.1:72466-85345 GCA_032274785.1 Ajuga reptans
GGAGATTGATGATGTCGTTCCCAAAATTATTCATGGTGGTTATGTTATTTTGGATAGTGGTTACGGCGATCTGCTACTTTTGGATACATCATATGCCGATCAATTTCTAATATTTTCTGTCACAAGGATGAAATTCATTTGATTCGTATTTCCATATGTTTTTTTTGTCCATGGGGATGAAATTCATATGATTAGTACTCTGGTTGATGTGGCTGCTACATATATCAGCTTTATTATGGTGTGAGAATTTGTGGATGTTGTTATTATTATTTGGCTACACGAATTTAAAGATATTTTACTCCGTCATTAAATTCGTGGATGTTCTTATTGTTAGTTGCTTTTATTTATATCTACTTATTTAGGTAATAACTATCTTGACATATTAGCATAAACATTTGTTTTCATTATTGCATGATTGATTTTGTTATAATTAACGCTCTCACTGAATTATATACCTAATTTGTGAAAGAATAAAATACGTAAGAAGTAGAGAATTCCAGTAGGTAAGTTTCCGTGTTGCTTTGATCATTCTTTGAACCGTATGGGAAAAGAAAAAGAACTATTGTATTTTGGTTCCATCATTTCTTTTCTTTTTCTTTTTTCAATAATGAGATTCGTGACATTTTTTCCCCTAGTAAAAGGTCTAATAAATGAGATCGGGGTGGAATTGTCTTTCATTGCATTTCCTCCCCTTTGATTGGTCGGTTAAATTGGAAATTGAAAAAAAATACATCAGATAAATGAAAAATATTACTCCATTCGTCCCAAAATAATTATCATTTTAGCATTTATCGCACATATTAAGGAGGTCTGCGAAATGACTGATCTACCCATATTTAAACCTAGAGTTCTGCATGTTCCAAATACACACTTTGAAATATTAAAGTATTTATAAGGAAGAATAAATTCAAGCAATTTTGGAAGATTTGGGGAAAATATTTCTTAAATTCCTATAATGGACAAATATTTTGGGACAAATTTCAATTGCTAAAATGACAATTATTTTGGAACGGAATGAATACTCATTTTGGATGCAGACCATGCACCCAATATACAAGTTTTATATCATATATGTATACGGAATTGATCATATGCCCACCGGTGGGCACCAATTTATATGAATGAAATCAAAATATATTGCTCCCATCGTAAAAAAAAGGTCTTGTTTGAAAATGTACAACATTTTATTTTGGTCAATTCGATGAAGGTACAATTCTTAAAAAAGCTTATTTGAAACAAAACGTTTATTACGGGACGAAGGGAGTAATTGTATACCAACTGCTCGGTTCCGTTTTCATACTCACGATGGGCACAAGTTATATGTCTACCCGCTGATGTGCCAACATTTTATAGAATGCAACTAATTACCTCATCCATAATTTGGGGGTGAGATTTTTACATATTAGCAGTAAACATATGGGTAAATTGATTAAAATACGCTCTATGTTTCCAATAATTATTTAAATATCCTCTATGTTTAATAGTTTAACCGGATGCCTTGTATGTTAATAAAAAATTTATCAGAATACCCCGTGACCTGATATAGCAGATAATCATTGTTGATGTGGCGGTAACCGCTGACGTGGCGATACGTATTCCACTAAGATGGTGACACGTGTCAACTAATAAAAAAATTAAAAAAATCTTAAAATTATATTAAAATTTCTAATAAATCATTTAGAAATTAGAAAACTAAAAAAATAAAAATCTGAAAAATCTAAAAATTTATTCAAAATTCAGAAATTTAAAAAACAAAAAAAAAATATTTTAAAAATTTAGAAAACACATATAAATTTCAGAAATTATTTTAAAAAATCTTAAAAAATACTAAAAATATAATTAAATATAATTATTTTAATTGAATAGCCCGACCATTTTAATTGAATATAATTAAAATCTTAGTAATTAAAAATCATTTAAGAATTTTTAAAATTATGAAATTCAGAAATTCTTTTAGATTTCTTTTATTATTTTATTACTGAACACGTGTCACCATCTGAGTGGGCACGTGTTGCCACATCAGCAGTTACCGGCACATTAGCAATGGTTACCTACTATATCAGGTCATAAGGTATTTTGGTCAATTATTTTTAACATACAGGGCATCCGGTTAAACTATTAAAGATAGAAGATATTTGAATAATTATTGGAAATATAGAGGATACTTTAATCAATTTACCCTAAATATATTAACTTGTGCCCACCGTGGGTAGAGGAAAATTTCCGACCAACGGCTTTAATAAAGTCCATGTATTTCGTGCGTAAATTAATAAAATAAAACCCGAATGAAAAATCTCAATTGAAGAGTATTAAACTTTTGTTGGAAGAGGTTATAAACAGATTGTCAGTTGAATAAAAAAAAATGATAAGATTTAGGAGTGAAAATTATTGTAAAGTGGGCAGCACACCTTCCCCTTCATTTCTCTCTCCCCTTTTTTTTAATTAAAAAAAAAAGAAAAAAAGCAGCAAAAGCTACAGGGAATTAGTATGTGGATTAAAAGGTCAATATAGACTTCGTCCAGAAAAAAATAGGAGAAGATTCCAAAACATTGACCATTTAACTAAATCAAGGCCGGGCCGGGTCAGTAATTATTTTCGTATCAGTGAACGACTCAAACTGGCGCTCCTAGTCACGCCTCACGACCTCAAATTAATTGATAAAGACAATTATTATTATTATTATTAGTGGGAAGAAACAATACAGTCTCCTAGGGTACGTTTACTTTAGCAGATATTTATGGATATTGAGGAACTATCGTAGCCTTTTCAAGATGTACTTCGCTAGAAATTTTTTAAGGGTTATCTTGGCAACCTGGGATAACTCGTCAAAATTCAAGATAAGTGTGAGATTCTTATTCCCCGATGATCCCTTGGATAGTTATCCAACACTCAGGATAAGGTTGCTCTCTTAGGCTCCGTTTACTTTGTCAAACAGAGATAAATTAATTATCCAGATCAGTGAGATAACTTCATAGGATATGAGAGAAATTGTTATCCACTTCTAATGTTTACTCTAACGTATAATATCTAGATAATGATATTAACTATCATTATCCACGTTTTAATATGTGATATATGTAAATTAGAATAAAAGTGATATTACCTAAAGACCCTTTTTAATATTAAGCTTCCAATGTTTCCTAATGTTATCCCAAGTTTTGGGTCCTAGGGGGAGCTGGATTGTTATTCAATGTATTATCCGGGTTTTGGCATTTTATCCTGGGTCGGAAGGATAACCCGGTAGGCATGAATACCAAGGTGCTTCCTCACCACCATAGTGAAGCTTCCGGCTGCCAATGTCAAAAACAACCAACACGTTTTACACTCCCGGACTTGAGCAACAACTTTCACGATAACATTCAAGCACATAAAACGATATTCGTCATTGTTTATCTCAACACGGAGTAGTATTTTATAATACGCATTCTGTGTATTGCTGAGTAACAAACACACACACACCATTTGGAATACAAAACCATCGGCTGTCAGTAGGAGCTAAGTTACACCCACTTGGCTAGTGGCAATAATAGCTCCAAATGTTGTTGACCCAAACATACAAGTCTGTTAAGTAGTAAACGATGTCTGCGATGGATTTCGACCTCACTATTAGGAGAGGAAACACCACAGCCATTTAACATTTCAGAAGTCAAATAAGCAGACCAGAGAGAAAGAACTAAGAAGAAAGAGTGGTCTAGTTTCATCGGTTATTCAATGATGACACTAGTAAAGAACAAATATTTATAGCAGAATTACATGAATCAATTATGTTCCAATCAAAGCATTCTGTGAAGTTGCAGAAGCCCCCAAAATTTATTTCCCAAATACTACAATAATCAGATAAACGAAAGATGACTATGCATGTTAATAATACAACAAAAGTTTCGGATAGACCTTGTTATCCCAAGCGGACCTCAGGGCTTCAATGAATACTTTCCAGGCTCTTCGTATTTTTTCTCCAACTGCTCAACTTTGTTTATTTCGAATCCCCTGATTCTCACTTCTTCAGCCACAGAAGTGTCCTTATAATCAACGCTTTCAATGACCCATCCAGCGTTCCGCACAGATCCTCCCACTTTAACCTATTGAGAGAATGGCAATAATCAGATTCGGGTCCTCTAAATCATCATCAAACATCATACTGACGCAATTAATTTGAGATCAACATTAGCACTATATACACACATTTTAGCAATACTACTACTACTACTATTATTTATTTTTATTTTTTCTTTTTCTGTTTCATGGAAAAATGTGTATATTTCCCTGTACTTTTATATGAAAACATTGGGTCCCTGTATTTTTTATAATTTTTGTAAAAATTAAGTCATTTTACTTACATTTGCATTAAAAATTTCAGAATAAAATGTTCATGCTGAGAATTAAAGTACCTCTGCACCGTCGACGGCATCTAGAACAAGAGCTCCGTCCAAGGCAAGATCCTCAAGATAGATGCTTTGGCCCTTTACAGCAAGGGTAGATCTTCCAGTAATGGAGCAATTTCCACCGACTTTGCTTCTAATATCTGAATATGTTAGCCCCCATTTAGGTTTCCATACAATACGAGGCCATACATCAACCTCCTGTCCATTGAAAACAGTTTGAACTGGATCATCAACCTTGACACCAGCCTGTAATAAAAATAAATGGGGTTAATTGCATGCCAGAATAATGCATTTGAAACATGAAAAGCTTTACTTCCATGGTTTAGCTAAAGATTATATTGGTGAAGACACCAAAAAGCTAATTCAGCTCAGAGACATTTCAGATTGTGAAGAGTAATTATTATGGCTTATGACATTATATGGTTGCTCAAGACATTTAGCTATTGTCTGTTGATGAAGGGACTATGAGTGTGGCATGCAGGTTTTTAATCACTATTACTTCAGAGGTAACATATATATCAAGTGACTTTCATCTCGAAAAGAGTTCATACCTCTCTCAAAATAAGGCTGTTTGCCCTATATATGGCCATCTCTCCTGAAGTAGCACTGTGATATGGATTGCCTTTTGGTACCTTGAAAATGTGAATACAAGAAATGTTAGATCCAAATCTAATTTCAAGACATAACTTGCATGTACAAAAAAAAAAAGAGAGTTTTTTAAACAAGATTTTCATCATAAAAGATGGTTGAATGATAAGAACAAAGAAGTAAAGAGGACTGATGCATTAAAAGGTGTTTTGCTACATGCATTTGCTCTCTCTCTCTCTCTCTCTCTCTCTCTCCCTCTCCCTCTCTCTCGAACAAAGAAGTAAAGAGGACTGATGCATTAAAAAGTGTTTTGCTACATGCAGAAATTGTTCAGAACAGAAAATAACTACATAAGGTGCACTCACACAACAGGCAGGAATAGTATCTAAATTTTGGGATACCTTGACCAAGAAAAAATACTTCCATATGACCTTGCTTCCCGTTATGTGACAAAATCGCTTGAGCTTATCATTGATAGAGTTATTTAATCCTAAATTTATTTTAGATTAGATTATAGGTTTTAGCAGATGACATATTTCCGTGAATAGGTATTCTGGATGAGGCCAATTTCATTAATATAAGAAAGAAAATTACATCAACATAAAATTGCCCACAACTTTCACAAGAATCGGCGAAGCAACTCAACGAAGAACATCATGGTAGCCTTCTAGGACTTAAAGATGGAATGGGTTAATACCATTCTCTATGAACCACATATCATACATGCTTGAGGAATTTTACCTGTGATGTTTTCTTATGGACAACTTTTGATCGTCATAAATTTTTTATTAGTTTTTATAAAATAAAAAGATGTTTTCAGATATTCCTGAGTTTTGACATTCAAGGACAGAATTTGCTATGTAGACAATGTTTTGGAAATTTTATTTCCAATTATCATGAATAACAACCAAATTATATATTATAAGGGTTAACGAATTATTACTAAATCCAAAAGTTCTTATTCTAGTACCAAATCGTATTTTCATACTAATACTCTTTCTTTGTTTTACTCCATGACAACAGACGGATAGCATGCAGTTCTGTCATGGTTCTTATGAATGATTTCCACACCGGATCCATAAAGTGCTCTTTTTTTAAGAGAAAAGATTTCAACAAAGAAAAATAAGAAAAAGATGCTTAATGCTTAAAGAAGATTTCAACAAAGAAAAATAAGAATAAGCTGCTTAATGCTTAACGACTATCTACAAAATCATACCTTAGCTGCATCGTCAGGATTGTTCTTCACAGGTGCATAAGCGAACCAAGCTTCCATCACCTGAGTGGGTTAAATATATGTTTGTTACAATGACACTACAAAGATTTAATGGACAGCTGCAAGTATTGAACTTCGTGGTTCTGCTTACAGTAAATCCAACTCTAGCTGAAGGTGGCAATGTTTTAGGGTAGTCTTGCATCATACATTCAAGTCGAGTAGATGATTTGAATGCAGTTTTAGTTGAATCTTTGTATCTGGAGTCAGACAGAAAATAATCAACGCCTTATGAGCCATGACAGGAAAAAGTGGTAGCAATTTCCACACTTGGTGGATCTGTATTCCAGTAGACAAGTAATGATTACCAATGGCAGAAAAGTGAAGACAGAACGATGATTTATATGACAACAACATTTATGAATCTTGCAGCTACTTATTTTGTGTCTATTTTAATTGGGAAAGAATGGAACAGTATAGGCTGTGGAGTTGATCTCAAGATCATCAGTAACATCACAGTATCTATTCATATTTTGAGCAGAAGGGTCAAGCTCTTCTAGGATAATGATCTTGTGGTTTGGTATGCTTGATAGATCCATAATTCTCTTTTTTCCTTTTTTTTCCTTTTCTCTTGTTTCATTTTCTATGATGTGGGTAAGGTTGTAGTATAGGCAATTTTATATTTAAATAATCACGTCACTTTTTACTAGGCCATAAATATTATTCTGAGTCTCTTCTAAGCCTAGTAGCTTATATGACTTGCAGATGGTACATTGCTAGTCTCTACAGGACACTGGATACAAAATTGTGGTGATCTAACTCTAAGATTAACAATTTTGAGTACATGTTTCCTACCGCAGTGTTCACTCCATCCATCTAACGAAGTAATTCCCGATGTGGGTTCATCTCACTTGTTTGCTGTTCCGGAGTTAGTGAATTAAATTTCATAGGACACATGAGGTGTTCTTTTTCCAGTATGTGCATCCAAGTTTGTTTCAGAAATACTTCCCCAAAATATTCACTTTTGATGAACATTTTTCTACTATGCCTTGTTGAATATTTTCAGTACGCAATTCGTAGTGCCTACCCTACCATATTTTGTTTCACCAACCAGATAATAACTTATTCAATCTGCATAGCTATGCCCAATAAGTTCAGAAAACCACTGAAGGACACAATTATAGCAGAGTAGAATTCATGAAGATGATCTGAGGAGAAAGAGGACTTACTTAGGATTAACAAACTCCTTTATAGAACCACCTGTTTTCGAGAGTTCCTCCAGATAAGGGCCAATCTCAATAATCAACTGCATAAGAAGTAAAAAATGATGAATCGAGGAAAGCAAATGACTTCATTCAGAAAGGTAGATTTTATCCAACAACAAAAAATTCCGGTATCTTGTTTGATGCCATCACACTGACATCTGCGATCTCATCTAACTTTACATGCACTAGAGTCCTTTTTGTTGGCATTAGGTTCTAGAGTACTTATTTACAGGAGAAGTTTATAGGACGCAAACAGTAAACTATATAAATATTATATGAATTAAGATCTACAATATATAGACTGAAGATAGTTTGAACATAATTGCGTATGTGAGGTAGACAAAATGTAGTAATAAACCTGAAGCCCAAATGACAAGAAAAAAACAATAAATCACAATGCAGTCTACCAAGATAGTATCTCAAAGGAATTGCCTTCAGTGACAGAGTATCATAATACAAAATAAGCAAAATCGCAAGGGAACATTTCAACTACAAAGTTTAGGGAACGAATGAAGAATAGGTTGAAGAATATATACCTGGTTTATGTTTCCAGGAAAAGGAGAATAGCCAGTTTCACAGTTGACATCACCATTGGGATACCCTGTAGCTCTCAACAATGGATCAAGTTGGTTGTATTCCACATTGATCACCATTGTCCTCCCTGACCATAATTCATGTTTCAAATACTCAATAAAATAGGATAAGATAAATACTGTTATGAAGATGGTTACGTTCTGCAATGTGACATCAAATCCAAAAGATGATTTAAAGACGTTTATTTTTTAAATTTTTATTATTTACTTAGACTCAAGTTCAACAGCCTCACTTGCCGACGAGATGAAGAAAGTACTGGTGAAGAAAACAATACCAAGTGCCAACATCCACAGAAGCATAGCAATGCTATGTTGGGTAGACAAGAAAATGACATTTAATCTGGAAATTGACCTGGAAACAAAATGGGCACATGTTTCATGCATGGTGGGAAATACGTTATGATAATTATGGAATATGAGCATATTAACTTGCAAAATTTTGGTCCCAAAACAAAAATGAGGAAAAAGATCTATCAGGTTGCTAAAGTGACAGATTCAAGCGTACGTGAATACAGGTAATATGTTATTCAAAACTCAATCCTGGTATTATCAGCATCAACAGCTGAAAGTTGTTAGAAGAAAATCTTAACATCTAACAAAGAAAATACAAGTTAAATTTAATTTTGCATCTCATCCAGCAAGAGCTGTGTACCCTCACAAATCACAAGTGAACATAAGCCACAAATATGGCACATTCCACTACAAAACTTTGAAAGTAAAGCTCTAAGGAAAAAGGAGTCAAAATTGGAAATTTCAATCCTCTGGGTTGGAAGAAATTGTACACAATGATCGAAATTGATATATTAGTTCAGAATCTAAGTAGAGTGAAATTCATTTTTTATACAAGAAACATATACTTTTATTGCAGAAAAGTATAGTGAAATTCATAATCACTTTTCAAAAGCATTTATTATCAATATAAACCCACCATCTTTGTGAGTGAGCTTAGTAATTCCTCCAATAGCTTCCTTAGCTTTCCGCGGAACTGCAAGAGAGTTAACATGGTACTCTTTGACAGAACTCACACCCAATGAAGACGGAATCGCCTACAGTGATAAAGCAAAAAATGAAAAAAAATAAAAATAAATATATCAGTAAAGAGTAACATTCAAAAGTTAATCTAATGATAAGAAGAAACAGTGCCAGAAATGAGAAATTAATCCAACCTTGAATAGAAGACCATTAGTATCTTGGAAAAATAAAACCCATTTACGACCAGCAGCAAGCCTGCGATGGTTATCAGAAGGGACATCATGACCAAAATGATATTGATTTGGAATAGTAGAAGAATCGTAAATGAAATTTCACTAGCATAGAGGACATAAAACTCCAGTGTGGAACATACCATTCTTTAAGTAGGCCGCTTGAGTAGAGAAGTGAATGAACATCACCATGACCATGTGGCTTTGTCTATAGAGAAGTTTCACAAAAAAAAAAAAAAAAAAAAAAAAGGGAATCACTTCCAGAATAAAACAGGTCATACTCATTAGATTCATCTTTAAAATCAGGATCATCTTACTAAGAAGAAAGATCAATATGCAAAAGACACCTGAATTCTGAACTTATTATTGGGATCCAAAGCCAGCCTAGCATCATTATCATCTAAACAAGCAACTTTTTCCTGTGAAAGCCAAAGAAAGCATTGTAGTCAATTCTGTAGCAGTTTGAATTCTTTGAATTGTAGTCACTCTCATGAGATCACCTGCTTTAGCAATTTTACTTGCGAAGGTTTCATCCCAAAATAATTATTCGTCTCTAGGAGCTTTATGGTACGTAAATGAGTGTCATCTGATGTCATTATGGCCAAAGGTATCTCTGTGGGTCCTTTACCTTCACGCAAGGACAAGATGAAAAGAATGAAGAAGTATGAGCTGATCATTGTCGAAATATTTTTGGAACTTTATATGTAAAGGTAATCAAGGAAGTTAATTCAATTACAAAGATTTCCCTGTAACTGGAAAAAAAAAAATCTTGTAGCTGAACTAAAGCAAATCTAAGCACTCATTTCCTTATAGTAACAAGAATAACCTAAAATACGATTATGCATTCGCTCCTCTGTGGTGTAATTAAAGTTCAATCAGCTATCTCGTAGATGATGACCAAACGACAACTGTGCTTAATAATCCTCTAGACTCATGTTAAGAAAAAATTCTACGGCTTAAAACTCAATTACTAAATACTAAAACTTAATCCAGCCAATCAAAATGTTATCACAGTTTCCAAGTGCCACCTTGTCCAAGGTTTCTAACCATGTTGACATCTTGAGAAGTGCATAAAGCCAGACCACCAGTGGAATATCATTTAGATGTAGAAAAATATGCTGTAAGTATAATACCATTAAACTGATAATCAATATTCACATTCACCCTTAATGACATTTCAAGACATTACAGCCTACAGGTAGCTTAGATAAGGCCAAAAATGTACAAACCTTCAGCTAACCTACAGCTAGCCTCTTGCAAGGCAAGAATAGATTCAATGTAGTGCTGTAAGAAACAAGTCCCAGTAGTAGTCTCTAATGGCAGAGCGACCTGCAAGGGAAAATAGTTGGTCAAGAGAACTGAAATCGAACTGAAGTTTCAACTACAGATAAAGAGATGGTTACCTCCTAACTGACCACTCCACATAAATCATGGAAAATGTCACTCTACTCACACATGACTATCTTACCTTTATACCGTTGTAGCCAAGACGCTCTCCAAGGCCCCCAGCAACAAGCACGAATGCAGCCTTTCTTGCCTCACGGACACCAGCATTTTCATATTGAACGAAATTGTCGTCACCAAAAGTCAAACTCTCTCCAGATGGAACCTATTAAACAGATAATCTAACAGTTCAGTGAAATTGCCGGTGGCTCCAACAGTAACATGTAAGACATGAGAAAATCTTAGATGAAGATATATCCTCTCTAGAGTAATTGATACACTAGGTTACAATGCCAAATGAAGAAGCAAAATGAAATACAGCCAGGAAATTTTCTCAAATGATTTCGTAATTTGTTTTGAGAAAGATATTTGAATCAAATCAAGATCAAAGATATGCTAAACAAACTCAACTTGAATTCCAGAGACACAGAAATGAGTTTGCATTTGTTAACTCTAACAAATTACAGAGTCAAGGATAAACTAACTTACAGAAGGAGCAAATCCATCATATGGGTTCTTCCCAGCCTTAGAATCAGCCAAAAGTTCCCTAGCAGTTTTAATATACGATGCAAGGCCACCAGGATAACTTTCATTAAGACGAGCAACCTGGTAGAACAGTGAAGGAGAAACGACAAATGCAAAAGGTTCATCATACCAAAAAGGACTAGTCAAATATCAGCTCACCAGATAAAAATTGATTTCAAGGAAAAAAAAAGATGTAGAGTATTTGCTTCAAAAAGAATATAAAAAAGAAAAAACGAAACTGAAGGGGCAAAATAATGAAGAAGCCCATTTATCAATTTATGGATTGAACTTTTCCATATTGACATAATCACTAAGACATCATAATATGCATCCCAATAAATTATGTAAAAGTCAATATATTTACGAGAGAACAAAAGAATATAAGAACCTTTACAAGATAAAAGGTTTTTGCTCAAATATATCTTAAAATACACAACTTCCCCTTATTGATTTAATCTGGTGAGATATCAAAGATGGTCTGCTAATTACAGTTTCAATCGAAGCGCAAGGTTTCAGTTTTAACAGAGAATAAAAAATGATGAGATGGTATAATTATCTTGACTCCGCTAAATGCTGATCAATAACTATCTGAACTATCTACACCATTTATAAACGTAATGTCCTTTTTTTTCTTCCTTTTGTTTTGTTTTGTTTTTTTTTTTTGTTTTTTTTTTCTTTTTATTTTGAGGAAATAAACGCAATTTTGGAACCTGCTAAAAATATCATGTACAGGATGAAGCATATATTTACATCTATACTTTTCATCGACTTATTCAAGCTAGATGTTAGAACCAGGGCTACTAACATATGAACTTGAGAGAAATAGAATCCGATCTCTGCTATTAAGAAAAGATAAAGAAACAAAAATGAAAATTAAGTTTCAGCACAAATCAACTAAATCAAGATCTCAACCATAACACTCATCCACAGAACCAATACATGTAGAACTCATTTATCACATCCGATTCAACAAACTAAATAAATATATGCAACTAAAGAATCTTCATCATTGCAGGAAATCACCTGATCGAAAAACGCACGCTTCTCATCATCTCCAACCCCAGGCTCAGGCCAATGCTCGAATAAGTGAGCCTGATTCAGTTCCAGCAGCATCTTCGCCAACTCCGCCTACACACATCCCCAGAAGAGCATCCATAAACCACATCCATCCAAAATTCAACCGTATCTAGACATAAAAAAATCAAAATAAAATTAAGAAATGCGAACCTGTTCAGGCGAGAGGAGTGAGAGATTTTTCTGGAGATTGGGAGCGGAATCATTGATGCTGAGTTTAGAAAGAGCGTCGGCAGTTGATCCGGCCATGACGTCAGTTTCCGGTCCGATCCCAACGGGAAGAAGGAGATAGAACTGATGCGACGAGTCCGAAGCTAAAAAAGGAGTGTTTTTTGTATTATATATAATGAAGAAAGACAGACAGACAGAGAGCGAGTTAGTTACTGATGGGGCGCCTATCACCCGGCCCGATTCGGTCGAAGCGGGTTGGATCAACAATTACTGAATCATTAATTATACTCCATCCGTCCCATAAAAAGAGTCATATTTGATGGATGTACAACTTTTTATCTTTCGTCAACTTAGTCAATGTACAAGCCTTTATAAATGGGTGATTGTAAGTTTTACCCTTAAAAATTTGATAAACTCATCAATATC
>JAUEKW010000018.1:89761-102106 GCA_032274785.1 Ajuga reptans
TGAAAATCGGATTTGGGTCAACCCGTTGCATATAAAAAGATCCATGCAACGGGGGCACATAAGTGTTACTCATATATATAAGGTTCAAAACAAAATATAGGCAAAATACACTACTTAGCCCTTGAAGTATTATGTTTTGTTCTATTGAGCCCTTGTACTTTTATTTAATTACATTAAACCCTTGAAATTTGATTTTCGTACATATCGGTGAAGAAGATGAATATTTTTTTAATGTATTTTAGTTTATTTTTAATTTATTTTCTAATGAATTTATTTAAATTCAGTTCAGTTAATAGAAATAATAGATATTCAAGCTCAGATTAAAAAAAAAGAAAAAAATAAAATCAGGTCAACTTTACTGGGCCACGTCACCTGTCACCGGACGGATAACAGACTGTATCCAGTGAAGGGACAATTTAATCAAAAAAAATATTTAATATAAGAGGCATTTCATTAAAGTGTGAAATATAGAGGACACTCTGATAATTATGATAAACAATTTTAATTAATTTTCCCTTATTTTTAATATTAAGGACACTCTGATAATTAGGTACCAGGGTTAAAAAAACTACTCCCTCCGTCCCATAAAAAGAGTCATGTATTAAAATCATATATTGTCCCATAAAAAGAGTCCTGTTTGAAAAGTCAGAGTGTTACCTATAGAAGTTACTTTGATGCCCTTATAAAATTATGTTAATACTTTGATACCAATAGAAAATTTATGAGTTTAACAAATATTTAAGGGTAAAGATTACAAGCACCCACTTGCAAAGGGTTGTAAATTGACTAAGTTGACCAAAAATAAAAAGTTGTACATCCATCAAACATGACTCTTTTTATGGGACGGAGGGAGTATCATATTTTGGAGTTGCAATTTAATACTTAACTTTAAATTACGTAGATAAAGTAATAATAGTTCCAATTTCTTTTCCTTTCCCAAAATTCACCATAATATCTCGATTATTCTTACATCCCAGTCGAAATGACCATATAAGTCAATTTTAACCTGAGATAGAAATTATAGAATATATTTTATTTATCTTAATGGAAATATCGTTTTGTGTTTTTTTTTTTTTTTTGAAACGAGATATCGTTTTGGTTGGTGGAAGGTCCTTGTTATAAGTTTTATAAAGGGCTAATTGCAAAAAAAAAAAAAAAAAAATGATTTTTATCATTTTTTACAATTTTTTTTTTAAATTGCATGATTTTTTAAAATTTTGTAATTCAGCGCATCAACAAATTTTTCGGTAAGATTGTTATGATGTAGTTGCTGGAGCTAAAGGGATTTTGTCACGTTGGATGCCACATCAACACAAATAAAAGTTATGTGTTTTGGATAGAAAAAGAAAAGGAAAAATGATTTACCCATGTACACCCTTATCACCGGCATCAACCTACTTAAAACTCTAGATTACTTTGTAGTTAAAAATTTAAAATAGAGGATGTGTAAATTAAAGAAACAAGTGTTGTAACTTTGATGATGACCGGTCCCTAAAATAAGAGTTCTTACTTAGTTTTGTCTTCTTCCAATTGCCAAGATTGAAAGTGGAAAACAAGTAAGGCTAATCCTAAATTTATTTGATTCAATTATTATGAATATTTTTCTTAGTTAAAATTGTTTATAATTTATTGTGCACGTTGATGAATTAACTAAGAAAATTTTGTTGATGCATTGAATTGCAAAATTCTAGAAACTCATGCATTTTTTTTTACAATTTAAAAAAGTTATGATTAAATTATATAAAAAAAGATAAAAGTCATACATTTTTTTTACAATTAACCCTTTTATAAATACAACCCTCTTTTCTTCCTTCTTGTTGACTAGCAAATAAGAAAACTTCTTTCATTATTTTATTCAAGGAATGCTAAATATGTTCTCAAACTTTCCTAATATATAAAAAATCGCCACTTCTTGATTTTTTAGTTAATCACAAAATTTTGCAAAGTTTCGTCGAAATTTTATTTATTTGAAAAGAAATAATTTTATAAAATTAGAAAAGAAGAAAGAAAATTACCCTTAAAAAAAGAAAAGTAGTTTGAGAGAGACGCAGGGCAAGAAGAGGTACAACTGCCCACATATTATCACAGCTTAATACATATTTCTCGGTTCTCAGGCAAGGTTTCGGAATTGCTGCAGCGCTGCTTTTTCCTCATCTTTGACTCCTAGTCTTCTTCTTCCTACGCGCGCACCACCTTCCCCCTTTCTCTCTCTCCTCCGCCACCATTAATAATTTCAATTTTGTTGTTTTCTACTTATTTATCCTCGCCGGTATAAGCGCTGGAAACCACTATTTTCCACCGCCGGCGGACGAGATTTTCCATATCGCCGGGCACAGTGAATCTCAGTCAATCGGGAGGACGGACGACTCTCTTTGACTTTGGTGCTTTGGCAGAAGGGGGAGTGGACAGGTTTTCCAGATCTGTAGGAGACAGAAAGCATAGGTTTTGTAGTCGGATCTTCTTAGGTTTTTAGTAATTTGGAGGGGAAGGGAGGGAAGCTAGGTGGTGGTTGGATGGTAGCGTGCGGCGGAGGTAGTGGTGGAGTGGTGGCATGATAATGAGTGGTGAGGGATGGTGGCGGCGGTGGTGTTGGTGCGGAGGTGAGCGCTTCACATGGAATGGCAGATCTTGTTAGCTACGGTAATGCCGACCGTGACATCGAGCAGGTATATTTGCTCTTTGATTTGTCTATGTTGTTGGTGAATGCAATTTTTCAATTTAAAATTGTTATCTTTAGTTAGTTTATTTTTCTCTTCTTGTTTTTGTAAATGGAAGTTGAAAGTTTCACTAATTTTTCTCTGGAGTTTTCGGGTTTTGTTTTATTTTTTATGTAGTTTCCTGTATTTACACACATATATTTTCAAGAATTGGTGATTGATTAAGACCTTCGATTCGGATTTTGAAGGAACTCCATAAATATTTTTGGCACCAATTGAGTTGGCTTGTTCTTTTGCACATTCTGTCATTAGTTGCTGATCATTTCGCATCATGTGGTCCTTGAATTCATTTCTAGTGGAGGCTGAGATCAGACATTGAACTGAATGCCTACTGAGGGATTATTTTGAGTGTGTACTTTTAGTTCTGTTTATGGGTTCATGTCTCTATACAAGATGCATTGAATGCTAAATCGGAGCATTTGAAGGATCACGTGTATGCCATTATTGTAGTAGACGTAGATGTCATCTGGCAATGGAGATCTTGCATCTTTTTTATTATGTTTAACGGAGTATTACTTTTTTAATTTGTTTGATAGTTGGGTAGGGGTAACGCTTAATTTAGGAATTGACAGTTAGAGAGCGGCTAAGTTGGGAGGATTTGAACTTTCAAGCTTAGAGGAAGAAAACTCAGATAATGTAATGTCATTATTGCAATATAAGGTAGAACGTGATATAGGTTTCTATAATTAGTAAAATCAGGCAGATGAATATACTATAGCATAATTTCACTGCGTGTGTTTTCTAGGAAAATATGACTAGGTAAGGCCTAAAGATGCTGGCGTATTTTTTGTTAAAAATGCCAGCAGGAGACTTCGAAAATGTATTTAAATAGGTTGGTAGCTGAAATTTTTATGATCACGTCATCACGTGTAAAAATTGGTGCAGTATATGCATTTATTCACTTTATTTGTCGTTTTGTTTATTCATTTACAGCCCAATACACTTTGTATGAATGTCGGCTGCATATGGTAATTTACATACTGACTGCTTGTTATTTGATCATACTTAAAATATCTTCCAAGACATGAAGAGCGCATGTATCACTGTTTTGGAAATTACTAATGCGTGAAGGAAGAATGCTAAACTTTGTCTAGGTTTAGCATTATCTATCTTGTTAGTTAGCTGCACAAGGAAAATGTAAGTGATGGGAGAAAAAGAAGATGGGATTTGACAATTGGCTGTTCTCACTATACTTACATGTATTAGTGAAATGTATGCCTTTATAAAAATTTGTGGTAATTTTTTTGAATTTCATTGCTTCAATTGCTTCACTTTTTCTTCTATAATTGTTTGATTCGTGTCAAACTACGATGTGATTGTATCTGGTTTTAGACTTGCATTTGGAAAGTAAAGGAAACCTCTGGGAGGTGATAAAAGTGTTTTCTCACTTGAAGGCTGCAGTATTAATTTGTAAATGTCCAGGCTTCTCAATTCTCGGACAAGGCTTCATGCCCCTTTCACTTTGTGCAGGCTTTGATAGCTCTGAAGAAAGGAGCTCAACTACTTAAATATGGTCGCAAGGGAAAGCCAAAATTTTATCCATTTAGACTCTCTAATGTAAGGCTAATATATCATATGCAATTATGCACAATAGTTACTTAGGTTCTTCACTGCGATTTTATATTGCCTGTTGTGCTTTTCCTTTTCACTGATCCACTTTGCCGTTGCAAATTATTGATTTTAAGTTCCTTAAAATGTTTCTTTGAAAATTGATAAAGTATTTCACCTATCATTAATGTGATAAAGGATGATGGGCTATATGATTCTGACTTCTTATAACATGCCATGTTTATCTTGATGGGCTAATTTGTGACACTTGACAAAAAGTGAGAGTTGTCTAGAAAGCGACCACTTGTAAATGGGCCAAACTGGCCTAATTTGCATCACTTTAATTGTCTAGAAAGCGACAACTTGTGGATAGAAATGATAGTCAACTTAGTGCAGTTGTGGTCTCCTATAAACCACATGTAATAAATGTAGTGAATACGTAATTTGTATCTAACTAATTTATTTAACTGAATAACTTAAATTAATATATTCCAATTACTCATTGAAAACTGTTTTAACATAATACATTGCTATCATTAGATTATCAATTAAATCATGTAAAAATTTTAGAACTAAAACTGCAGCGATTGATGGTCATGATACTTGTATTTGTTCGAAAGGCATGATTTCCTTCCCACGGATCATGATTCTAGGATACCCATTTGTTTAAGAGGAAACACAAGAAACTGCCCACTAACATAGCCAAAACTAGATAATGGATAGTATCCCAATTATTACATATCAAAAGTGGTAACTGATTGAAGGAAAAACCTTAAAATAAACTGATTACAAGGGGGTTGTAAAATGGAACAGGTCATATTATCACTGAGCTAATTAAATGACACTAAATGGGGCCATATGTAAAATCAACGTTGTAAATGAATTAGATGAAGAAATTCTAAAGCTTACTTCCAAAAAAACATTGGTGCCAGTTCAGGAACTTTCATTTGTGATTGATTGAATCCCTGAAGAAGTGATTGTGTGGTCTCTTTTGAGTTGTAGTTGGATATGCAGATGCCTGACTTGACTATATCCTCTTTCTTGTTGACATTTTCGTTAAAAGAATTGTTCAACTAGTTAAAATCTTGAGGCAGGTTAACTTTCAAAAGCTATTAAATTTTGTTGGATCTTGAATATTTCGTTTTGACGCACAGAAGGCTAAATGTTTTGTGTTACGTTAGCTATTGAATAACCGTTGTTTCTATTATGGTTAATCAATAAAAACTTTACAGCATAACTTTTTAAGGATTTTCTATATTTATTTGGCGTTATTCTGATACATGCTAATTGATGATTCTGTAGGACGAAACATCATTAATCTGGATTTCTAGTAGTGGCGAAAGGAATTTGAAGCTAGCTTCTGTTTCAAGGATTATCCCTGGACAAAGAACTGTGAGATTTTGCAGGCTTTTTTTTCACCTCAGTAGTACACTTCATGATGTTTGGTTAAATCTATTCCTGCATGTGCAAGCCACATTCTATCTGGGGGTTCATTTGAATGATTGTTAACTTGTTTTTCAGGCTGTTTTTCAACGTTATTTGCGCCCTGACAAGGAGTACTTATCTTTTTCTCTCATATATAACAACGGGAAAAGATCCCTTGACCTGGTTGGTGATAAATTAAATCCCTTTAGAAATCGTCTATTAAACTGGCTGTTTGTTGATTATTTCTGCAACTATTTATTGTGTATTATTAGATCTGCAAGGACAAAGTTGAGGCAGAAATTTGGATAGCTGGACTCAAAGCTTTAATAACATCTGGACAAGCTGGGCGCTCAAAAATTGATGGATGGAGTGATGGAGGCCTCTATTTCGATGTGAGTTTTGCAACCTAGAACTATCACTTCGCCATTTTCCATTGACAGTTTAGCGCTTAAGTTTTGGCACCATATTTTAACCGGAGCTGATTGTATATTTTACTACGAAACTATAATTGATCCTAGGTGATTGTCTAGAGTTAGAACATTGTTCTCTTATTATTTCATGTAACTATTGTTCTTCAGCAAATCTTTTATGGGCAACGGTCCTACGGCTTGCAGTTCTTTTAGACATAGTGTAGATTATATGCTTTCTGCTCATTTACGGCATCTAAGTTTTTCATGTAAATTGCAAGATTTTCACTAAATGGTCAGACTAGATAGATTGTAAGATCCGGATTCTGGTACATGAGTTAATCATTGAGCATCACATGCCTCTGTAATTACTATATTTCTTGTGCTCACATCGTTTATGTTATAAAAAGAAAAGAAATAATAAAAAGCTCATTGATAAATGATTTCAGGACAACAGAGATTTGACATCGAATAGTCCAAGTAACAGTTCCGTGAGCGCGACACGTGAAGCTAGCTCACCTGAGGTTTCCATCAGTTCAAGCACAATTGCTTCTCCGAAGAGCTACCGTCCTGAAAATCTGGCCTATTCAGAAAGGTCACATGTAGCTTTAGATCAAGCAAATATGCAAGCGAAAGGATCTGGTTCAGATGCTTTTCGGGTTAGTGTATCTAGTGCCCCCAGTACATCCAGTCATGGTTCTGCACCTGATGATTGTGATGCGTTAGGAGACGTGTATATATGGGGTGAAGTTATATGCGATAACGTTGTCAAGGTAGGGCCTGAGAAGAACTCTAGTTCCATAAGTACAAGAGCCGACGTTCTCCTACCCAAGCCGTTGGAAAGCAACGTAGTGCTTGATGTGCATTACATTGCGTGTGGGGTCCGGCATGCTGCCCTAATCACTAGGCAAGGTGAAGTCTTCAGTTGGGGTGAAGAATCGGGTGGAAGGCTTGGTCATGGAGTTGGGAAGGACGTCAGTCATCCTCGCCTGGTGGAATCTTTAACATTCTCCAGTGTTGATTTTGTTGCATGTGGAGAGTTTCACACCTGTGCCGTGACAATGGCAGGTGAACTCTACACGTGGGGCGATGGGACCCACTATGCTGGGCTCTTGGGTCATGGTACCGACGTGAGTCACTGGATACCAAAGAGAATCGCTGGCCCCCTTGAGGGGCTTCAAGTTGCGACGGTTACTTGTGGGCCATGGCATACAGCCCTGATAACGTCGACTGGCCAGCTGTTTACTTTTGGAGATGGAACTTTTGGTGTTTTGGGCCATGGAAATCGAGAAAATGTTACCTCTCCAAGAGAAGTTGAGTCCCTATCGGGGTTGAGGACTATTGCAGTTGCCTGTGGAGTGTGGCATACAGCTGCTGTGGTTGAGGTGATCGTAACCCAGTCGAGTGCAAGTTTTTCTTCTGGTAAACTGTTCACTTGGGGAGATGGTGATAAAAGCCGCCTTGGACATGGTGATAAGGAACCAAGATTGAAGCCGACCTGTGTGCCTGCACTTATCGATTACAATTTTCACAAAATTGCGTGTGGGCATAGTTTGACTGTTGGCTTGACTACATCTGGCCGTGTTTTCACAATGGGAAGTATGGTTTACGGTCAGCTTGGAAACCCTCAGTCAGACGGAAAGCTACCTTGCTTGGTAGAAGACAAGCTCACTCCCGAATCTGTGGAGGAAATTTCTTGTGGTGCGTATCATGTGGCTGTTTTGACATCGAAAAACGAGGTTTACACATGGGGTAAAGGGGCTAATGGGAGGCTAGGCCATGGAGATATAGAAGACAGGAAAACACCAACTCTAGTCGAAGCTTTAAAGGATAGACATGTTAAATTTATTGCATGTGGTTCAAATTATACATCTGCTATATGTCTTCATAAATGGGTCTCTGGTGCTGAGCAGTCCCAGTGCTCGGCCTGTAGACAAGCATTTGGCTTCACAAGAAAACGGCATAATTGCTATAACTGTGGGCTCGTACATTGCCATGCTTGCAGTTCTAGGAAAGCACCACGGGCCGCGCTGTCTCCGAATCCCAGCAAACCCTATCGTGTGTGTGACTCGTGTTTCGTGAAACTATCCAAGGTGGCAGAAGGTGGGGCCAACAATAGGAGAAACTCTGGGCCACGGCTTTCCGGTGAAAACAAGGATCGATTGGACAAGGCCGACCTGAGGTTGGCCAAGTCAGCTATGCCTTCGAACTTTGATTTGATCAAACAATTGGATACCAAAGCAGCCAAACAAGGAAGGAAAGCTGATACATACTCTATGGGCCGATCCTCTCAAGTATCTCTATTGCAACTGAGAGATGCTGTAATGTCCACAGGTGTTGATGTACGCCGGAATGTTCCAAAGCCGATTCTTACACCCTCAAGTGTTGGCTCGAGGTCTGTGTCGCCCTTCTCGAGAAAGCCTAGCCCTCCGAGATCAGCAACCCCAGTTCCTACAACATCCGGCCTGTCTTTTGCAAAAAGCATTACTGATAGTCTGAAGAAGACGAACGAACTTTTGAATCAGGAAGTGCATAAGTTGCGACTGGAGGTATATCTGAACTCCCATCTTTCTCATTCTTCAGCTTTAAATGTCAAATACAAAGTTACTGAATCTCTGATTTATGAATATGAACTTTGATTCAGGTTGAAAGTCTTAAAAACCGATGCGAACTGCAAGAATTGGAGCTCCAGCAATCGACGAAGAAAGCTCAGGAAGCCATGACAATAGCTGCTGATGAATCTGCTAAATGTAAAGCTGCAAAAGAAGTGATTAAATCACTTACAGCACAGGTTATATTCTGTTCCGTATTTGTATGTGCATCATCACATGGTAACTTAAAATTCACCGCTGAAAGAATATTTCTGCAGTATTTTTGTTCAATCAATGAGTTTTTGTGTTTATCGTGTTCTTTCTCGAGTTGTATTTGTTGCCCTCCATTTTATCTGCCTTCACCTTCAGTAAAAATAGAAATAAAGAGCATGAAGGGAAAAACCCACCCCATGCCCATGAAGATATCAAGGCATTTGAAAAGCAAAGTGGCATGCCTATCTGTAATTTTTTCTTGTAGTTACTTTTGTATAATATGTTTATGCTAATAAAGTCGTCGGCAAGCAGAACGGGTTTTTTGATGGGATGCTAAAGTATTAAAGCTCGTAGTTTTGGTTGATTCACGGGGCTTTGCATCCCATGAGATGAGAAAAAATGAGAGTGCATTTTCTTAACATGGCTGCCTGCCTCTTCAGTATCCAATTACTTGCATGTGTTATTAACTTGCATCAACATAATACACTTACTTTTTCTTGTGTATTATTATTATTATTATTATAATTTGAATACGTTCAATCAGTGCCAATGAATGTGTTATTAGCCCTTACATTTTCTCATTTTCCAGCTCAAAGATATGGCTGAGAGATTGCCACCCGGGGCTTATGACCCTGAAAGCCTCAAGCTCATTTACTTGCCAAATGGATTGGAGTCAAATGGCACACACTATCCCGGTGCAAATGGAGAAAGGAATTCAAGATCGGATGAATTCAACACATCTTACTTGGCCTCCCAACCCGGAACAGACTCAGGTTTTCCAAATACAATGCAGGATCCTTCTGAATCGCTTCTAGATGGCACTAGAAGCAATGCTAGTAGCTTAGATGCACAGGCACTTGAACGAGCCTCCTCTAATGGAACAAACGAGTATTCAGATACCAGACTACCCAATGGTGGTGGAAATGCTCAGTCTTACAGGAGCAGCGTATCGGAGAGTCTTGATGGGAAAGATTCTGGTCCCAGTCGAGATGGTGAAACGGGCTTGAAACCTAGAAACCCAGTGGTTCCAGGCAATGCTAGCCCAATTGAAGCGGAATGGATTGAACAGTATGAACCGGGTGTATATATAACGCTTGTTGCCCTTAGAGATGGAACCAGAGATCTCAAGCGCGTCCGTTTCAGGTATTTTACATCATTTCTTTTTATCATAGTGTTGATATCGATAGCTGCGTGTAAGAAAAACATGCATGTTTATGATTGTATATTTTGAGTGAGGTGAATTGCTATAGTTTATTGAATGTCAGAAGAATCTGGGTAGCAGTTTGACCATACATTCGCGGCAAAAATGTCGGTCTCATTTCATTTTGCTGTATATTGTTTTGCATGTAAAGTCGGCGAAGATTCGGGGAACACCAAGCGGAGACGTGGTGGTCGGAGAACAGAGAGAAAGTGTACGAGAAATACAATGTGCGGGGATCGGACAAGTCCTCGGTTTCTGGGCAGGCTGCCCGAAGATCTGAAGGAGCTCTCTCACCTTCTTCGCAAATTTGAACAGACACGATATTGCGAACATGAGGTAGTTGTCGGACCAATTGGAGGAAAACAGAGATCAATTTTTTATTTTTCTTTTTGGCCCTTTCACTCTTTACTCGTCCTCTCTTTTTCTTTTCTTAATTGTTATTTAAATATTTATTTTCTTCTTCCTACAATATCTGCAAAGGGAAGGGCACACTCCTGGTTTCTATGGTCGTAGTGTATATATATTACTCCTAAGTCCCATCATATTATGATTAAACTGATTCACTGATGTCCGAAAATTTTGGTCCAGTTTCTACCGCATCCGAGCTTAAGCTATAGAGGGTGTTTGGTCGAGCTTGTAAGCTTTCCATGTTCAAAATAGACATCTGGACATTACAAATATTGAACATGCCTCGATATAGGAATTGGGCTCATTGGTATATACGATTTTGGGCCTTCAATAATAATAATAGAATTGGCCCGGTCAAATAACCCAAGCACGAAATTGGCATATACATCAGCAATGCATGATATTAAGAGATCATCTTGGTGTGTTTGGTTGGGGCTAAAATCTACTGTGATACTGTTGTCTGAGATAATGTAGTTGAGGAATGTAAAAGGTGTGAAAGGTTTGCCCTTAAACCCTTTAAACAAACACATGGATGAGTTTTGACTTCCTTCAACAAGTTTTCCCACAAACACACCTTAACAGTAAGTGTGTTTGGTTTTGGAGTTGGGATAGGTAAAATAGATAAGATTGGCTAGGATGACACTATTCACTATTATTAGTAATTATGTTTGGTTTGAAGTATAAAATTTCCTTATACTATATTGTTTGGTTTGTATGATAGATAAGATTAATTTTTATAAATTTCCGTATATATTTTTCATTTTAGATACACCATCGATCAAAACAAGGTATTTCTCCTAGAAAAAAATAATCTTCCTCGTCGACCACTGGGGTCACCATTCGCGAGAGAAATTGAATCCAACCATTCCGGGTTTCTGTGCACAGAATATTTGGGGGGCATTTCTCTTAAAAATTGATGATCGGAGAAATTATTGGAGATGTATCTTTTGTTTGTAGTTATTTGATTGGTTTTATTCTACGTTTAAATCTTCAGACAGGTAGGAATAAGATGTACTGGTAGTCGGTTATTCGGCCCCGGAAATATAATTTATGGCAGCCGGAAAGTGAAAAGGAGAACAAGATACGAAAACCAAACAAACCAGAAAATGGAGAATAAAAAAACATAGGAAAAGACGGAAGCAAAAATTTATCAAAAGACCGAATTAAAGAGAAACTGAATATTAAAAATGATGATGACAAATAATCCAACCATTTTTTACTTGCAAACGACCAATACATGACTGTGTTGCAATTTCTTCAGTTTTCATACGTCACAAGCTTTTTCTTAACAAGATACTATTAATATAAATAAATTTTATGTTTTGAGCCCAGACTGTCGCACGCTCCAATTAATTAATTAAAGCGTGTTGACTTTGTTCATATAAAATTCACCGTTAAGTATATGTGGTTTTGATTACTATATTTAACCTGTCGGTAAATATTTTTTAGGTATTTTTATTTTGGTTGAAACCATATGAGCAGGAGGAATAAAATGGTCCACGAGATTCTAATTTATATTATTTTAAAATAATAAAATAGCAGCCAGCTTAAGCACGAGCGATGTTGATACATACCAAAAAACACAGGTCCATTATCTGATCTAATACCAATATTTATTAAATTATTTTATGTTGGAATGAATTGAACCCGACGCGGAGTTGGTCGGGGGTCTTGCTGACCGGTAGGGTTGCCAGTAGGGCCAGCCCTACCGGTTTCGGGCTAGCCCTACCGGTTTTCGGGCTTATTAGGGCCGCGGGTTTATCGGTTAATTTTATAGGGCCGACAATATGGTGAACCTAAACCTAACCCTACCGGTTTCGGGCTAGCCCTACCGG
>JAUEKW010000018.1:194271-205943 GCA_032274785.1 Ajuga reptans
AAAGAAATGCATACAATGAGAAAGAACACCCCATCCTCTAATCCAAAAGGTACAGCACATTAATGCACCAATAACCATGTTTCCGCAGATTAATACACAATAGATCATGTCTTAATCTGCAATGAGGAGGATGAATGGTACAAGAGTTACCACACAACAAGGCGAAAACCAGAATCATACCGCTGCTGTTGCCTCCCCGTTCTTGTTACCTAATATTCGCACATGATTTTATAGAATCTAAACCACACAGAATTATGTCACACACAAATTGAGAATATTTCCAACACAATTCCAATACTATGTAAATTTCAATAAATTGAAAAACAAATAAGAGAAAAGGGGGAAGCAGACGTACCAGAAGGGAGATTCCGTACTCCTTCGCCACCTCACACAGCGGTCAGAGTGGACGTCGTCCCGACGGTGGCGCGCCGGAAGAGCGGCACCAGCCCCGATCCAGTAACAGACTCGATAGTTTCACGAACAGCCTCTGCTTTAGTGGTATCCACAGACCGGAAATTATTCTGGAAGGTCCCGACGATCTGAGCCGCCATCTTAAGTGTAACGTGAGTTTGATCGGATCCATATACTACAAATCTGTTGGTATTATCACCATCGATCTTTTCCAACATGTAATCCCTAGCGGCGACCAGAAATTAGGGCTCTGCCAGTAAATCAGGGCGGGAAAAATCTCCTTCTGAACATCGCCAGCAAATCGTAAAACTGGTACGCTTCCTCGAATCATGAACAAATTAATCAACCCATCCAGCGCCGCCATTAAATCGAATCAGAAAGCAATCATTATTCCAGAATTGTTGAGTGTGGGAAAGAGAGAAATTGTGTCAAGTGTATTTATAAATGTGAGAGCGCAAAATAATTGCAATAATTAGAATAGATGTTTCCGTTTAGAGAGGGATGTGGAGCGCAAAATCGTAATCTTGATCTAACGGTCGAATTTTTTTTTGAAAAGGAATGTGGAATGGTAACAGATGACAACAGCTGGTAAATCATGTTTGGCTATCTGGATTCGGGACATAATGTGCCGTTTACGAAACAAATCTGATAATTATGTTCAGATTTTATTTTCTCATTAATTCATTTTTATTTTTCGATCTTTTAAAGTATCTTAATATTATATTTGAGACATTCGTTTCTGTATTTGACATATAAATCAGCATACTTTGGGATGAACACGCTTATAAATCAGCAGAAGTGAATATAAGTGTGTATAATTTTTTTTCTAACTTTAACTAGTAAAATGAGATGTTGATTTCTAAAATATAGGTATTATTTTAAGAAGAATAAAGAACCATTTTCGGAATTGAACACTTATTTTGGAATGGAGAAGGATAACTTTTTATTAACAATACAATGGACTAACTATTTTTTACTAATTCCTGAGGATAAAATATAATGTAATATATTGTACATTGCATACTTTATAATCTACATAATTAGATTGTTTTTTTAAAGGTAGCAAATATATGATAATATCGAATATAAAATTTAAAATTACAAATTCTATTGACTTAAACTTTTCTTAGAAAAAGGTGGGTTCATCAAATTAGTTTAGTTGAATCATGACTCGATTCTTTTTTAATATTTGCAATTTCCGGTTGGAATAAAATAATTAAAAAGAAACAGGTATATTATTATGACTAAAGAAATTTCCAAAAGAAAAAGAAAAAGAAAATTGAAAAAGGAAAAGAAAAACAAAAACAAAAACAAAAAAGCAAAATTTACGCCGTTGCCGGGGATCGAACCCGGGTCACCCGCGTGACAGGCGGGAATACTTACCACTATACTACAACGACTTGATGTTATCTTTGCAAAACATATTATACTTATAAAATACCAATGTTGTCACCAGCTTCTATTCTAAATTCTCAACATAACATCCATAATCAATTATTTTCGCATTAAATTATCGTTTTAGCTTGTTGAGGGTTTTCCTAATTAATTATGATTTTAGATATTTTTTATTATTTTTCCTACTTCATCCCCTTATCTTAATCCTAGAATATCTCTTAATTTTCAACTATCATATATACTCCCTCCATCCCAATTATATAGACAAGTATTCTTTTTTTTTCTGATGTCTCAATTATATAGTCCAGTTTCTATATATAGTAGCATTTTATCTAGAAAATTGATCATTTATATAAGCATTAAATAGTATATTATTATACTGAGTAAGAATATTAGAGAATTTATTATGTTTTTGTCTTTTCCAATAATTTTCTTAATCCTTGTAAAAAAACCAACAAGCCTATATAATTGGGATGACAGAGATGACAGGTAATTATTGAGAGATTTTAGGAATTAATGATAGAGACAGTGGATTACTCAAAAACGTAAATTGAAATGAAATAGAGGAAGTAGTAACTAGATAGCATCTTCTGCCTCCCGCAACAATAACATGTCCCTTACACAATCAGCCTTAAAATTAAACAATGTCCAAGTCCCTTGCACAATCAACCTTGAAATTAAACAATATTCTAAAAGATGCTAGCCACTATTTGAACATCAAACTGAGGTCTAACGTCTAATCAAATTTTAGACAGGGATCTAGGTGGAATAAAGTATGAAGAGTCAGAGGAACAACGACATTCCAACGCCTAGGCAAGGCCTAATCAAAGGTAGGCAAAGACTTTTAGAACAGTGAAATTAAAGACGGCATAAACTGAATTACATTTTGCAAGCATCTCTCACTGTCAGCATCGCACATATGCGATTAAAGCAACGTTATGCCACTTTATTAATTGTAAACAGCCAAAACACAAACTATAATCGACTTGAAAATATGTCTAGTGATACAAGAACTACCATAATTAACATGTCTATGTGAAACAAGAATTACCATAATTAACATGCAATTGTAAATAAAAATCCTTCCTAGCACAATACAACGTCCATATAGATTGAGAACTCGAAACGCATGACTAAACCTAGACCGCCACAGGCTCAGGAGATGGTTCGGGAGGTGCCCCGGTGCTACCGTTGAGAACAATCACTTTGCCATCTGAATCAACATCGACAATGACCGAGTCACCTTCTTTAATTTCCCGAGCGAGCATCTTCTCCGCCATGCTATCCTCCAAGAGCCTCATAATAGCCCTTCGGAGAGGCCTAGCCCCATAGCTAGGGTTATACCCTTCATCAACCACCCTATCTCTGAACCTCTCCGTTACCTGGAGCTCGATTTCTTTGGATTTCAGCCTCTCAAACACCTCCTTCAGCATGATGTCAGCAATCTCCTTCACCTCGAGCTTGGTGAGCTGTCTGAACACGATCATCTCGTCCAGTCTGTTCAAGAACTCGGGCCTGAAGTACTGTTTGAGCTCTTCTGTGACCAGGCTCTTGATCCGGTTGTAACTGCTGTCCTTCTCATCGTAGTCTAGGTCAAAACCTATACGACGACCTCCCTTCTCGATCACACTGCTTCCAACGTTTGAAGTCATGATCAGGAGTGTGTTCTTGAAGTCAACCGTTCTTCCCTTGCTGTCAGTCAACCTCCCGTCTTCAAGAATTTGGAGCATCATGTTGAAGACGTCGGGATGGGCTTTCTCAATTTCATCAAAAAGCACAACGGTATATGGGCGGCGTCGAACAGCCTCAGTCAGCTGTCCTCCTTCGGTGTAACCGACATAACCAGGAGGCGAACCAATGAGCTTTGAGACGGTGTGTCTCTCCATGAATTCACTCATGTCAAGTCGGATCATGGCCTCTTCAGATCCAAAGTAGTAAGCAGCCAGTGCTTTCGCAAGCTCTGATTTCCCCACCCCAGTGGGCCCCGAGAAGATGAAGCTTGCAATGGGCCGGTTGGGATTCTTGAGCCCAACACGGGCCCGACGGATGGCCCGACTAATAGCTTTCACAGCTTCATCCTGTCCGATGACCCTCGTGTGAAGGGTCTCCTCCATCTTGAGGAGGCGATCAGATTCATCGGTTGAAACCTTCTCAACTGGGATTCCAGTCCAAGAAGAAACAATGTGTTGGATGTCGACTTCCGTGACAAGGGGGCCCCCATCCCCAGCTTCACTTTCCGCCTTGGTCATCTCCTTGTTTTTGTCTACAAGAGCAGATATTTGTGCCTTGAGGTCCATTTCTCTGTCACGCAGTTCTCCGGCCTAACAGATCAATTGAAATTATTTAGTTCAGAAACCAGATATAAATATATTATTATATGCAGCAACATTTAATATTTCATATAACTAGCTAAATCACAAGTATTCGACTAACCTTCTCAAAGTCCTGACCTCGTACAGCTTCATTCTTCTCCTTAGTGATTTGCCTGAGTTCTTTCTCAAGCTCTCTAGCTTCCTCAGGTAGCTGTAATGGACAAGTCATAATCATATATTACAACGGGAAATATGATTCAGGTAGTTATAAGAAAGAAGCCTACCTGAGCATGACGAAGACGGACTCTAGAGCCAGCTTCATCGACCAGGTCAATTGCTTTATCAGGCAAAAAGCGATCACTGAAACATGCAAATATAGTGCTAAGTACAACTGTATATGGATTGGAAAAGGACATCTAACATAAACAAATAGATGAAGACTAACTAAATAGACGGCAATAATACTAGCACTTCAAGAAGTTACAGACTAAATCGAGCTTATAACAATACATCTACTTCATGGCCAAGTAGCATAGAATACCATAATGATCAGTTATAAATATATCAGTACGAAACTTCATACCTGATATACTGATAGGACAACCGAGCTGCAGCAACTAATGCCTCGTCAGTGTAGCGAAGCTTGTGGTGTATCTCATAGCGTTCTCGAAGCCCTTTAAGAATCTGAATGGTTTCATCAACAGTTGGTTCTGGGACCTTGACAGGTTGAAACCTTCTTTCTAATGCTGGATCCTTTTCGATGTGCTTCCGGTACTCATCTAGTGTAGTGGCCCCAATACACTGCAAGTACATCACATACATCCACCATTGAGTAAATAATATTTCCAACGAAATATCAAAACTACTATCATTTTCAGAAACTCCAATCCGATTGAACTGAAGAATATTGAACTCCATCTGATTTAATTGAAACAAAACTTAGTTGTACCACAAGGATGTGGAGGGGAAGAAAGAGAATCAAGATAAGCGATATATGGAAGAAAAGAAAATATCAACAAAGGTCATGTTGCCACAACATTAAAGGAAATCTTAAAACAGTGCTTAGTGCCATTATGATGAGCCCAAAGCATAATGTAAATCTATTTTTCAAATTTGATGGCTTATACGTTCTGAGCTAACCTGTAATTCACCACGAGCTAAAGCAGGCTTCAATATGTTTGCAGCATCAATTGCCCCTTCTGCAGCTCCTGCTCCAATCAGTGTGTGCACCTCATCAATGAAGAGAATAATCTCGTCACTTTGCTTGATTTCCTCCATCAGCTTCTTTAATCGTTCTTCAAATTCACCACGATATTTTGTCCCAGCAACAAGAAGCCCCATATCTAGAGTTATAACCTGAAATAATCCAAAGAGAATGGTCAACTTCTTATATAAAAATATTGGAAAAGAACGAACAGCAAATATATAACAGCACCAATTAACTGAAACATGGCAAAACATGTAACACAAAAGCGCAGCCAACTTTGGCCCACCTACGCTGCCCATGTTCCAAATCACCATCATTTATATCATCATGCATCCACACTAAAAGAGGTGGGAGGGGGCTAATTCGAGCATACATTGGTATCAGCATATGTTCTAGTCATAAATTTTCAAATTGTTCAGTGGAACTGCTAAATACACTTCCACAAAAGCAGCACTACTTGAAACCTAAAAAAACAAACAAACAGACAAACAAACAAATAAACAATAATAACATTCTTTTCAAAAATTTAATGCATCTAACAGCAGCATCAAAAGACAAACTAACTTCAGCCGGACTATACTATCCATCGCCCAAATCAATATTTTACAATGCTCAGATACCCGCACACCAGACATTCAGAAGGAACCTGGAAATTAGAGATACAGTTGAATCAGCATAGTTTTGTTGTCTCCTTAGTACTCAACATGACTACTGGACCACCAAGACAGAAAATTTCAGACATCCTAGTTTTGCGCTGAACATCTCCTAATGCTTTTCATTCTTCCAGGTTCATTGTACAGCAACCAGAAAACTCCAGAGGAATAAATAAGCCACTAGCTAAAACATTTTCACTATTTCCTATAGTAAAGGCTGTCAAACTAGCTAACCTTTTTCCCCTCAATCGTCTCTGGAACATCGCCAGTGGCAATTCTCTGAGCAAGGCCCTCAGCAATGGCTGTTTTCCCAACTCCTGGTTCCCCAATGAGGCAAGGGTTATTTTTCGTGCGCCTTCCCAGAATTTGAGTGACACGTTCAATTTGGTCCTGTCTTCCAACAACTGGGTCTAGCTTACCCTAATGTAATCAAGAAAATTTAGCTTCAATTAGGCCTTGGTGATAATTTAACATCAGATAAAAAATTGCAAAAATTTACCTCCTCTGCAAGCTTGGTCAAATTGGTACCATACTCCTCCAATGTAGGCATCTTGTTGCCAGAGCTGCCACCTCCAACACCAGCTCCAACAGCCTCTGCACTCTCACCCACCATTCTAATCACCTGCTTGCTCAAAACACTTTGGTCAGTTGCTATGTAATCAAAAGTAGAGAGCAAAGAAAGAAGTAGAAGTACTTGCCTGAGTTCGAATGTTACTAGGGTCAGCACCTAAATTCTCAAGGACACGAGCTGCCACACCTTCACCCTCACGGAGCAATCCCAGCAGCAAATGCTCAGATCCAATGTAATTGTGGCCTGAATCAACAGAAAGTGCCAACATGTAAAATGGATGATTTTGAAAACACAAGCTAAAGCTCAAGCAAAAAGCACATATCTAAAAAATTTGCTTAGTGATGACAATCATGAAACCAAGTTTAAGATACAGGCTCAGCAATGAATAGATGAATAAAGAACAAGCACTTACACCAATAATCAACAAGGGCTGACTTTATAACACAATATTAGGAAAGTTCAAAACTTACCTAGCTGTCGGGCTTCCTCTAGAGAGAGTTCCAAAACACGTTTTGCACGCGGAGTAAAAGGTATCTCCACAGCCACAAACCCACTGCCGCGCCCAATTATCTTCTCCACCTCCACACGGGCATCTTTGAGATTTATTCCCATGGACTTAAGCACCTTAGCAGCAATTCCAGTCCCCTCACCAATAAGTCCAAGCAATATCTGTTCAGTTCCAACAAAATTATGGCCAAGCCGTCTTGCCTCCTCTTGGGCAAGCATAATCACTTTTATAGCTTTCTCTGTGAAGCGCTCAAACATGGCTCGCGGTGCCATTCGTTGTTTTCTTCCTCGCTTTCTAAAGGTGGAAGCTGCCACCTTTGATTGGAGTGTCAGTCCACTTTTCTGCACCATCATATCTAAAGCATTAGCTCCACGGAGTCCTGTAAAACTCCTCATCCTTGCAGGAGTGGACTGTGAACAGCAGAGCATTGTAGCTGCTTTTTTTGTTCTGTTCGATCCCTCAAACTGCCCATTGCTTGTCAAACCAACTGCAGATGGCAAATTGGTCGATTGAATTAAGGCGCGTGCCATATCTTCCTCCTAAAATCTGCAGTTAGATTAAGAGCAGTTAGATAACTAGAAGAAGCAATATATTTTCTGACAAAGCCATAAGCTTCGATCTTCCAGTCCTGATCATGATATGCAATTTTTACTCCAAAAAGTATTTGTATGATCAACAATATCCAGTTGAACCCTTACTATCAATTCATATTCCAGACAGAAGTAATAAATCAAAAAGAGTGAACTTTGGACAAGTAAAGAAAATATACTAAAGTCAGCTGATAATCCAAATCAAATCCAGGTTTTAATTGAAGACACAAAACCTCAATTTGTTTGACTTCAGCCAACAAAACCACCAACAAACAGTAGATACCTAATTCAGAGACAGATTCACCATAAAAGCAAGCAATACTTATCATCCTATTATCCACAAAACAATTCGGATTACATATAATCAATTCAACAAACACAATAACTTCAATTTACTAACTCTCTCCGGTTGCCCAAAAAAGAACAACAAACCACCAGATTTTTTCCAAACACAATCTCAAATTACTCAAACAACACATACTCATAAATTGAAAGCGATGTACACAAATCAGGTCACGAGCAAGAATTTCACCTGGACGAATGATTGAGGTATATCCCCGATGGAGGGATTGACGAAACGGATAATAGATGATAAAAAGGGAGGTACCAAAAGGGTCCCTTAAGTTTTCTAGAGAGAGAAAGAGGGGAGAGAGATACCCTAAATTTAGTCGGCCGGATTTCCAAGAGCGCAAAGGCGAAATACGAGTGATAAATAGATAGATGTGGTGATAATCGCTTCTTCTCTCCTCACCGATTTTTTTTTTCCTTTTTTGTTTTTCTTTTTATCTTCACGATTTTAGTTTCTGTTTTCTTATACGCTACTTCTATTGACTACCGTGCACCGTCATACATGGGAAAATATCTCACGGGTTTTAACGGCTGGATTTTTATTTTATTTTATTATTTAACGGCTGGATTGAGAGTCAAAAACATTTGCTTGGTTTCGTTGGAAAGGCAGATAGAGTGTGTTTGGACACGGTTGGGGAAGGTTGAAATATTGTTGGCTAGGATAAATAAGTTAGAGTAAATAGAGAGAGGAGAGAGAAACAAGTCTTTTCAATTACAGGGGAGAGAGAAAGTTAAAAAATATGCAACCCCCAAAATACCCCAACCAAATAATATCTCCAATCTTACTTGTGTCAAACATCATCATATTGCTCCCAACGTCAACCAATTTGGGGCAACCCTATTCAAACGTAGCCATAGTATGTGAATGCAACTTCTAGAATTACTATCTTGTGTGCAGCAAGTGTTGTACATTTGACTTATTTAGTACTCCCTCCGTCCCATAAAAAGAGTCATGTATTAGAACTATTTCTTGTCCCATAAAAAGAGTCATGTTTGAAAAGTCAAAGTTAGTTATCTCTAGAAGTTACTTTGATGCCCTTATAAAATCATGTTAATGCTTTGATGTCAATATGATATTGATGAGTTTAACAAATTTTTAAGGGTAAAGATTACAATTACCCACTTGCAAAGGATTGTACATTGACTAAGTTGACCAAAGATAAAAAGTTGTACATCCATCAAATAGGACTCTTTTTATGGAACGGAGGGGGTATAATATTTGAGTCTCCTATATGTTGTAATTTGGAGTTGGTCCATTGGTGTCCACTACAATATTTGCTGTAGATATTCATATAAATATGTATGAATAAGAATCTAAAATAAATAAATAAATTGTTTTAAAAGTAATTTTATTCTAAAATAAGAATTTTGTTTTAAAAGTTAATGTATAATTTTATTAGTCAGTGTAAAGTAAATTAAAATATCTAATTTCACCAATAAATAAACAAGTCGTACAACTTTTATTTTATGATGGAACGTGTATGGTAAATGTTTGGATTTTTTTTTATTTTTTATATTATGGAATGGAAAATCTATTTGGGGGGGGGGGGAGTATAACGGCAAAACTTGAGAAAAAAATGAACCTCATTGCTAGGTAAATATGTCTTAGGTGAGTCATATTTCGTGCATTGTTGCAAAATAGTCTTGCTCCCCTATTTTTTTGTGGGTACATTTTAATATGTTCGTCAATTGATGTATTCAGATTTTATAAAAATAAGTTTAATTATCTTATCTAAAATTTATAGATAAGATCTTTACACATTTAACGGTTGGCACAATAACATATGTCCATGGTGGATAGAGAAACACGTCTATGTTGCAAAAACCCAGTCTAGCTTCGGATGAGTAGGTGTTATGCTGTTTTTTTACCGCTTCTTTTTTTATATTATATATATATTTAGGATGTCGACTAGGGGTGAACACGGTGCGGTTCATGCGGCCTTTTACATAATTTATAACAAAATTGCTAAGTGCGGTTCTGTTAATACATAAATATAAAACTGTGTTTTGAACTAAAATTGAATGCTCGGTTTTTTTGGCTGTTTTATGCGGTTCGGTGCGGTTTTGGTGGTTTCAAATTTCATTAGTTTGTAATATACTATGTTAATATTTTTATTTAATCGATATTATTTCATAGCAAAAGATTTTATGTTGTAGAATATGTAAATTAAAAATGAATGAGTTTGAGAATAAATTATTATTGAATTATGTTCACTTGCTTCATTGCATGTAATTTTGAATACATCATATGATGTTATTTATTTAATATTAGTAATCAGTATTATAATTTATATTTAGTAATATTTATTTTTTCTTACCTAAAATCATATACCAAATACTTATTTGAATATTAGATTCACAGCTAATTAGCAAAAAATAATATAAAATTTTACATAAAATTTCATGGAAATTCACTGTAGAAACAGCATAAAATATATGTATATATAGGCGGTGTGGTTTCAACATAAAATCGTAACCAAACCATCTAATGCGGTGCGATTTTGCTAAAAAAATTAAACTGCAGTTTGTACAATTATTCCATGAAAAATGGTTTGGTGCGGTATGGTGCGGTCGGTTTGGACGGTTTTAAGTCTCACCAACTCTACCCCTTCTAAAATTTGTACTGGAAAAGGAAAAAGTTGAATTCGCCCATTTCAATAGAGCAAAAGCACAGTTCGAATTTGAAACTTATATTCATGTTATTTGATTTTAGTAAATTATAAAAATATATCCCAATATTTTATAATTTTAACAAATATAGCACAGCTTTTCAATAATTACTGATTAAATTATAGCCTATTGAAAATTTAACAATTATAGCATCCATCTATTTTTCTGTTAAATATTTTCATATGTGGCTGACGGAAGTCCATGTGACAATGCTTACTCAGAAAATTATTAATGCAAAATATTCAAATATATCCCAACGTTCACATTTTTAACAAATCTAGCACAATTTTTCAATAATTGCTGATTAAAATCACAGCCTATAAAAATCTTATCAATTACACAAATTTAGTATGTATTTCATCACCCTACATCCATCACTCATAAATATTCAGAAGCTACTTGCAGAAAACTACAGTGTAATACATTGTCAAATTTTCAAAGATATTTATTATGTATTTCTAAGGGTGGTTCGGTACGGTATACCATACCGAAACTGCGAAACATCCATACTGCTACCGTACCAAAATTTTTGGTATATGAAAAATCTATATCGTTACTATAACGAAAATTTCAGTATACCAAAAATTCGGTATGGATTCAGTAAATACCAACCGTACTAAAATTTCAATAAATTTCGGTATTAATATATACCATTACTTACATTTGATTTTTATATACCGAAATTTTTGTATACTGAAATTTATTGCTATACTGTTAGAAATTTGGTATACAAAAATACTGAACTACCAAAATACCAATAAAATTCTGTACACCGGTATATAACGAAATACCGATTTTTTTTTACCAAAATACCAATTGTTTTGGTATTTCAGTATAATTTTAAATTCTTATACTGTTACTACTAGATTAGGTCCCGTGCGATGTACGGGCTTTTTTTTTTTTTAGGTTTTATTTTTGGGTCGTGAGAATATTTTAAAACTTCTTCTTTAATTTAATTTGCTTAATTTGACTTACAATTGTTTTGATTACTTCTAATAACTTTTTAA
>JAUEKW010000018.1:210995-239739 GCA_032274785.1 Ajuga reptans
CCAGAGCTTGGCCTACTACTTTGGCTCGCCTTGCGGCTAGACCTTTTGTGGCAAGGTCCGAAGAGGTAATTCCACCCTATTATAGAAAATATAATTTATTATTGACGTATATGGGTACATTTCACCCTTCCTTCTTCCCTCTCCCCTCTCTCCTCTCTCCTCTCTCCAAATAAAACCAATATATTATAACAGTAATGCAGTAAACAATTGGGTTATAGCAACAAAAGAAAAAAAAAAATTGATAAGAAACAAAATTTTATTAATATTTGAAAATTACAATGGGAAGAGGTTTCCCACTTAATATTCGTACAGGATTCTAGCGCTACATAAGTACAAAGCTTAAATCTCTTTGCAGATCTGATAAGGAAAAGCCCTTGATTTATGGCCCGAAATCCAACTAGCAATTCTGAACTTAGTTTTTCCCCACATGCCCTCTAATGATTCTCCATTGTCCTCGAAGATTCTTCTATTTATTTCCAACCAAATGGACTAAACAATGGTGTGTCATCACCATCCACAGAATCTTTGCTCTCTTGCTCACTAAACCGCCCATGTTAACTAAAAAGCACTCTTCAATCCTCTGAGGACTTGCCCAAGATCATTCTAGTGTTGCAAATGCGCCCTATTCCACAGTGAGAAATAAAAGGTGCAGTGCACAAAAGTGTGATCCAGATTCTCGGAGTTACATTTACAAAGCACACACCAATTAAGGGAGAGAAGCACATTAGGAAAACGCTTTTGCATAACATCACATGTAAGTACTTTATCCTGGACCAATAACGTAACAACCATGTGCTTGGACTTAGCTTTTTGGGCTTAATTCCCCACACGTGGGCTTAATTCCCCGCGTGACATGAACATCTCCACGGCCCGTTACTCATAGGAATGTCCCCACACCTGGAAAGTGGGTTTATTTCGCCTTCCCACACACTCGAACCTGAAACCGCCAGGCATAAATCACAAGTTCTCTGAGTGTGAGTACCAACCACTAGGGCAGCTCAAGTTGGTACTCACACTTAGAGAACTTGTGATTTATGCATGGAGGTCTCAAGTTCGAGTGTGCTTTCTAGGTGTGGGGATATTCCTATGAGTAACGGGCCAAGCCCAAAAAGTTAAGTCCAAGCCCATGGGTCGTTACAAATAACCATGAGAAAAACTGAATCTCTTCAGGTACCGATGATTTCCAGATTTGCTTATGAAAAGGAAAATTAGGTTGAGGAAAGGGGCAAAAAAGGACCTACAAGAAAAAAACTCCAATCGAGATTCTAGAATCCTTTGGATTTAGTGACAAGCTTACACCACCTAATTATTCCATCAGATCGCAGAAATCCTCAATATCCGATTCTTTGAGGTTTCAATTGAAAAGGATATTCCAGGACAGATTATTGGGGCACCTATGAGCAGAATTGATAGAATAAAAGGAGTAAATTAACTTATTCTGCATTTGAGCGATAAGGTATTGCGAAGGATTAAAATCGAAGGGTTGATCACCAACCATATATCCTCCCAAAATCTCGTCATGTTCCCCTTGCCCAACTGAACCTTAACCGAATTAAAAAAAAGTAGGATACACTCTGGAAATAAACTTCCAAGGGGATCTGAAGGTAGTTCTCATAGCTAAGCCCACATCCCAACCATTCTCTTGGACTCCGTATTTGCTAGTAATGATTCTACTCCACAGCGCCTATTTCTCTCTTGAATACCTCCACTTCTTAAAGCTAAAATTCTGATTCCCAAGTCCCCCACCTTCTTTTGGTTTTGTAATCCTTTCCCACGACACCAAGTAGGGCTGATTGCCTCCATTGAATCCCTTCCCACAGGAAATCTCTCATCTTCTTGTCAACTATATTGACTACTGTCATAGACATGGGAAACAAGGATATGACGTAAGTAGGAACCGCATCAAGGAGAGATTGAATTAAGGTTAATTGCCCACCCTTTGAGAGGAAACTCCTCTTCCACCCCGCCAGTTTCTTGGAGATTTTAGCGATTACTGGTTCCCAAAATGACAATTTCAGGGGAATCCCCCCCCCCCCCCCCCCAATGGCATCCCCAAGTTATAAATATCATCAAAAATTCTAGCTAACAAGATATCATTAGAGATTTAACAGTTAGGAAAAGAAGGCAAGAGTCAAAGAATCGAGGGAAAGGGTATATATGTGCTTGTTTCTGTGTTTATGGGCTTGAGACGATTGTTTCCATTCCAACCCAATCAGGATTTTTTGCTTTTCTTCCCGTAGTTATATTCATTATTAGCATCTGTTAGAAGGATAGGTGATGATTACGTTTGTATGATTCTCAATGCCTAACGGAAATGTAATATTTCTCCAATTATACAAATCCGATTGTAGTGTTTGTGGTTCCTAAATACATTTTGTGGCAGTAGCAATTTTGAAAAGACAAAAATAAAGCACTAGATGACTAAATATGGAACAACCTTATTTAAGTGTCTGTGGAGTGTTATTTTTCTTTAAACAGAATTTAATCAAAGTATTTGCTCACTACTCACATCCCAAACAGAATATATCACACTTGATGGGTGGATGAATACTGAGCAGCCAGCTCTTAGAAAAAACTTCATGCTTGTCAAGTAAGTCATTACACAGTTAGAGACGGAAACAAATACAATGAAGTCCATAAATGCGGAAAAACAAACATGCTGCTACATATGCCAGCAGAATCTCCAACTCCATTTAGTCGGACAAAATAAGGGCAGGTAAATTAAATAATTTGCATAAGATTACTTGGGATGGGAATGTGGAACGTCCTATCAAGAATATGTTTAATGAATGTGGAAAAGTACATATGCCTCCATCCATCTAATTATTACCTTTGCAAGGATGTAACGTGGTCTTGTAGTTATTCTGCGCACTATTTCAACTAGTGCAGAGCTTACTTTGCAATTGATCTCTAGACTTTCCGAAGCACCTGTTTCACATGTAAAGTTTATTAACAGCATTAAGAATGGTAAGATATTTTATTTCCCGGCTAAGTGAACATCAAGCAAAAAATTAGACTGAGATTGGCATTAGTGCCTTAGTGAAAATAAATGCATGATGACCTTTGATGAGCACTCACTTTTCCCGACAACAAGTTGTCGACTAGTCACTACAAGAGTATCTTTTCCACTTCTTAGGTACACATCCGCAATATCAGCTGCTTGATTGATCTCTTGCTCTCTTTCTTCTACCGATTTCAAGGCAATTTTATCAACAGAAACCTGTTGGAATGAGGAAAGTGCAATGTATAATATATATAGTCAACATTTTCATATCTGGAACATATTTTTGTTCTAATTTCCTCGTTTCTGCATCAGATTGATGTAACACAACAAGAATGGAAATACCTCAATCTTTTTCAAAGCATCACCTCTTTCCAACAGTAGCTCTTCTACCTGCATTTTGGGAAATTTTTGCTCATTCTGAGAGGTCAAGCTTCGGATTAGTACAATAAGTTTCTATAAAAACTCGTACCTGTTTTGTTGTTTTGGGAACATAGGATCCCACAATTATTAGACCACCAATCTTCTCCCTGGATACTGCCAGGTCAGTAGGCAACACTGGAGCTTTTGCAGTGATTCCAATGCGAGTAGAAACAAAGCTAGCTGCAGTCCGGCATAAGAAGCTCTTGCCCTTGAGTTCTGCCTGTAAGAGAGATGCATGCTAGTGAAAAACAGCCTTTGATTATTGCGAATATAGCTGCTAAAACAGTGCAAAGAGAACAAAATATCAACCTGAATCATTCCAGCAGCAAATACAGCCATGTCTCTTTCACTAGCAGCATTAACTATGCATGTAGACCCCTGTTTTAATAAACAGTCTATAAGCTTCAAACCCCAGTGGTTTAGAAACAGGGGGAAAATCATTTTTAACTGTTTGCTTCAAAAAATTTGAAGCCTTAACTATTCTCAATGGACTACAGAGAAGAGATAGCATGGCTGACCTGGGAACAGATCCCTTATTCCATTGGATCAATATTTGAAAATATTAATAACAGAAAAAAAAAAAAAAAAAAAAAAAAAAAACAACAACAACAATTTACCACAAGCAATATCACATCAAGTATTGACAAAACTTGCTTGACCTTAGAGATGGTACATGAACTTTCAACCTCTACAGACTTGTGATGAAATGTCAGGCATCTCAGGTATAACCTTCAAAAAGTGGTAACAATTTATGCTTCAACAATCAAGCAAATAAAGAGCTGGCACATTTGTCAATGGCGAATTTAGTCATTTGAGGTATGGTAGAAGTGGATTTATCTCTGAAGAAAATCATCGAATCAGTAGAAAGCACATTTGACAGATCATTAGTTTCTGGTGTCAGGACCATTTGTAATACCCAAGCTTCAAGTATCAAGGTACTCTTTTTTATGAATATAATCCATATATTACATGTTATTTTATGCAAGTTGCACAAGTAGTTGCACGATTTGATTCATTTAATCTTATAATGGAACTCTTGACCATTGAACCCAGAATTCAAATATATGCCTGCTACTGATATATTATAAACTACAGAGCAAACTTATGATTGTTAATGGAAAAGTAGATTGATCAATATGATAGATATTCATGTTCTAACCTTGAAGTGTTGAAGATCTTACAAGGTTCTAAGATTTGGTTCAATTCATCCAATTAAGGCTCTTCACATACATATGTATGTATACTTAGAATACTAGAAATGATATACTCTTACTGAGAGTTAATATAACAAGAATCGAATTAATCTAGGAAGTTTTCGATTTAGTTTTGACAATCATGCAAGAATAGGAGGCTTATTGGAAATCAATCAATGTTAGGAATTACTATAAGAATATTTTGGGAGCATGTGGCTATAACCTTGGCAAAGCATTCAGATGAATAAGTGTTCGAAAGCATGAGAATTTGGCTTGCTAGGATGCTGAAATATTCAGCTTCGCACCATAAGTTCCCATCTCAATGGCCGTGAGCCTAATCAAATCTTATGAGCCTGTAGTATTTTACTCTTGACCTAAATTTATATAGTTATTTACATAAATTTATATTTATTTATAAGTACCAGGTCAGCCCTTGTTGAGTTGAGCCGAGTCGCGCTAGAGCTTATGAGTATGCTACCGAGTTCAAAAATTTGAGCTTCATCAAGCTTGAGCTCGAAGTTTTCGGTCAAAGTCGGACTCGGCTCGAGCTTAGCAATATATCGACTTGACTTGGCTCGATTACACCCCTTATTTGACGACAAACCTTCTCACTTTTATGAAGAAAATGTACCTTTGTCAAACTGCAAAGACGTTCACAAACAGCTCCAGGCCCACCCTTTCTTAGTAGTTGAATTGAAATGGATGCAACACTGCTTGCCGGTATGCGACCTCTAGTTTTCTCCTCCACCCACTGAAATCTCAAAGAATCGTTCATTAAACTCTTCTAAAAAATCCTTTTTCTAGTTGTCTCACAATATAATGGAAAAAACTTGACCTCCCGCAGATTAGATGATTTATAGCCAAATGAAGCGTCTTTAGCAAACTCTGTTTCACCTGCAGGGATGAGCCTGTAGACGCAATGCTCCTAATCATTTACGGATCGGACAATACTGTGAGGCAGAAGTGAGTATTACCTATCAGAGTCTGCAACATAATGTATGTCTCTAATAGTGTAGCGACCTCCTTGTAGGAAGAAGGGGCATATTATCCATGCATCCACTGAGCCAATTACAGAAACAGTTGCATCTGCTTCCTACACATTCACAAGAAAAGCCATCAAGAATTTTGGGAAACAACGGTTAAGAAATTATACTGATGAATAAATTCAGTGCCCTTGCCTCTGGAAAATGACCTCGTAATGTTGAATCCCCCCTCAGAACCACAGTGTAGTCAGCATTATCCACCGTCTTCGCAGCAGCAGACAAGTTGCCACAGATCTCTTTTATTAGTATACTAGCCTGTACCAGTAAAGTAATGAATAACAATGGATATTGTTTGGATAAACTCACTTAGTTGAAAATAGCTCAACTATTGTACCTTTTCAGAACTTAATGACCGCGAATTAGTCAAAATGAAAAAGCATTTCGGCCTTTTACTGAACTGTCCAACAAGTGACTCAATGCTCCTGAAATTGAAGTGACTCAATATCCAGTTGATCCATAGAATGATATATGACTTCCCATCATGTTAAAGAAAATTTGTTTCTCTGTATATTTAACTTTTCCTTTTCTTTTCCCTTTATTAAGCTCTACAGAAACTCGCGACTATGTACTCCATAGCCTAATATCTCTAGTGGGTCCAGAATATATCATTGTTGTTAAAGTTCAAAGCTATGATATTCAAAGAGGCTAAATTAATACATAAAAATTCATATTTCTCAGTGGGGACTGTGTATATTTTGACTAAAGCAAAATATATATATTTATTGAAATTTCTCATCATTTCTGGTCCCTCAGCATTCCTCCCTCTTCTTTTTGTCCTGCACGGAGAAAACGATTCATTCTCTATATTGAACATTCAAAATTCAATATTTTGACCAAGAGATTATATGCCATAAGTTCAGTTTTTAGGTTTTCAAAATGTGTGAGAACTGAGAACTTAATAATGCTTCAGTACTACAGTAGAGGACATGCTGAAGTATAGAAATATACAGATGTTATCTGATAGGTAAATATTTTCAGCGAAACTAAAGAAATAAGAATTTATAAAGTTCTAGGAGGTGACTGAATGATCGTATCTAGCACTTGTTATACTGACTCATTGGAGTAGATAGCATAGTAGGAATATTATGATAGGTGATAATTGGTACTTCCTACATGTCTAATATCTCAATAAGATATAAATGATACTTGTACCACGACAAAAAAATAATTCATGTTCTTTTAGTTCAAGTTATCCAGAACAAGGGCTTACACCTCAAATAAAGCCTATACTTTTTCTTTTCTTTTTTTGAAACCAAAGCCTATACTTTTTTTAGTACTCTGAATTCGTTGTGGGAACTTTAAAAGACATCATTTGTTCTTCCACAGCAATTCATAGTCCATACAGAATACGACTTTCTTCATGATCTGGTTTTCCATAAAACCCCACAAACCAAAAAAAACAAACAAAAAAAAAAAAAAAAAAACTAATTAAAAAAAGAAAAAAAAAGAGGTTGTTTATTCTACGATTGATATCAAAGTAGATTATAATACTATCTATCATGTCCACAATTCAAACATCCATATGTTAATTTCAGAACATGGCTGAGCATCTATTTATATGAAAGAATGCAGAATATGAGTGAGTTGACTCACCATTCTGTCAATACATCAATGTTGTGAACAGTTTGTGTTCCAGTTGGATCATCATCCAAAACAACCAATGTTTTCGAATTTTTCTCTGTAAGGTTTATTATATCCTCAATAAGATCCGTGGGCCACTCAGGTGGAAGAGAGCGAAGTACCGATTCTTTACTCAGAGCATGGGGCTTTCCTTCAACTTTGACTCCTGTAAGTGTCTCATAGACCTGCAGAGTTGTTGCCACTTTAGACATAATAAACTGTAACCATGATTGGCTTTAGCACTAAGATTGACATGTAATTGTCTATACTACTATTGAAAGGTAACAACTTGGCACGTTTCTTGGAAAATTTGTAACATTGGAACACCCCTTCATAACCCAAATTCTTCTTCAAAAACTCAAGTTTATCTTCAGACTCTACAGAATATTTTGAATTTTCAAATACACCATGTTTCATTATAAACCAGACACCGGAAATTGTTCAATTATGTCATAGTTACTTTTTTTTCTTGGTGACTAACAAACTTGCATAATAAAAGAAAACAACAAAGAGGGACAAAGGGATGAGGAACCCAGGAATAACAAAAAACAAACTAAAGTACAATGCTCTAATCTCTAGCAATATCATAAAAGCAGAAAAAATTGAAGTCTTTGTGGAGAGAGACCCACCATGCAACTCTAAATTCAATTATATCCTATAACTCAACTAAAGATTCCTCTACATCTTAAAACACTCCCTTTTGTATATAGAGGACGCCACTTTATTATGCCATAGTTATAAATACAGGGCTTCACTTCATCACTTAAAATTGAAAATTATGCACAATGATGTATTCTCTAGTCTAATACAAATTTACATTCTCTTTTTGTCCTCTTAATGGGGTAGACGATAATTGTACAGTATAAATAGTAGAGAGACAATGTAGATGATTTTGAAAATTACATTTTTTAATTACAATAATATAAACTTAAAGATATTGTGAGAAAAACTCATTAAATTCGTATACTTGGAACTGATGAGATGAAATTCTAAACTAATTCTTAATGTGGAGTTCTAAGAAAAAGAATAAAGAAAAAATTAGTAATATTTGCTTCATATCATTGTATTTTTGTGAAATATATCATGAGAAGTCCACAAAAATAAAGAAGACCAAGCAAATTTATTGTAGTAAGAAGTTTACTTTTAAGCACTAGATGAGGACTTATGTCAATCTATACGTGCAAAAAGTACTACTTTACAGTTAAAAATGGTTTAGTTTTAATTAATTCAGTATTTGAATTAATATTGACAATTATAAAAACTTTCAATATCTTAGTGTTACTCAAAAAATTTATCAAGTATTTAAATTATTGTAGTAGAGCCATGCAAGTTACATGCAAAACACATATTTCCCTTTATCAATTAAATCTTAAAATAATTTGCCGAAACTTTAAGATAAACTTGGAAACACTCTAGAACAATAATTACATCAGAAGTTCATACCTTTACTACAGCAGAATCATCTATTCGTCCCCATCCAGCAGCTGAACCTGGTAAAGGATACAGTACAAGTTGTATTATATTTATAAGTAAGAGATAATAAAGCATGTCATATATGTTTCTTTTCTCCAACAGCTAAACAGTCATACATCAAAGCTTCAACCTCCAATCAAGAGGAGGAAAAAGAAAAAGGTCCAATGTCCACATTTGTAAAGCTAGCATGACGAACAATTGATTTTCATCATAAAAACAGCCCATTCCAAATATACATTAGGGAGGACAAAATGCCATCTATAACCATACAACACTTAAGTTTAAAACATTCAGGAAGAAAGGAAAAAAAAAAAAGTAGATTACAGTAAAAGTGGGGATGCATTATCAGTTACCACATTTCTTCAGTTGGTAGCAGGCCCCTTTAAATGCAACTAATAGATATAACTTGTGTATTATGTTAATGCTTGAATATGCTGACACGAAATATATGGAGTCCAACGTTCATGTAAAGTTCCTGTTCCTTTGAAACAATTGGCTAGTCTATGATAGAAACTCTACTAATGCAACACTACAAATCCAAGATCATACTATGCAAAATTTTCATGAACAAACTGATACATCTTTTCATGTCTGCAGAAATTTCTTAGAATATAAATGTTTCAACAAAGTTCCACCTGCTGTGTAGTTTATAGTTCATAAGAAAATATTGACAAAGATGAAATAATTTGGTTCAGTAACAAAGATGAATAGGAGGTGTAAAGTTCCATGAATTTAGCAAATATTACAAAGTACAAACAATTAGTATAAGTTGTCAGTGGTGCCGATAGTAAAATTGAACTAGTAACAAATGCGACTGGTACTTGTCATCAAACAAAATGATAATGAAAAAGATAATAAACTAAAAGATGGCCCCATTTGGGCTACCTGACAAGAACAGTTGATGTGCAATATTTGACACATGAAGAGGAACCTTGCGAGATGAGCATTCACGAGAAACTATGCCCTGTACAAAAAATTATGATAATGTGAACGTGTGCACATAACTGAAAAGCAGAGACCTTTCAGTGAGAAATTTATACAACACCAATCTCTGAATACATATCAATCATACCAGATCTTTCACAAATATATCGAGTGCAGATAATGGTGTGTAATCATTCTCTACCATGTGTGGACCACGATTCTCAAACATCCTGTGGCAGATAAACAACATATTGTCAATAAAATTTGCCATTGTTTTAAGACAGGAATGATTGCTTCAACTTACATATGAATTACATGTGTGATTTGCAACTTAAATTTTTTTTTTTGATAAGAAACAACAATTTCATTAAAAAAAAAAAACAATGGATGGAAAATTACAGTAGATGTTCACAATGGGAAGAGGTTTCCCATGTGATATGACTTTATACAATCTTCCTAAAGGCTATATGAATACTATATGAATACAATGCTTAGATCCCTACATAAATCCGAAATAAAATAGCCCTTAAAATCTTTATGCCCGGAGATCCAGGAGGCTATCCTAAATTTAACAATCTCCCACACTTCCTCACAAGACGCCTCTCTATCCTCGAAAATTCTTTTATTTGCAACTTAAATGATATATATATACAACACTAAGTGGGATACAAACAACAAAGGAGATGAACCTAAAATGGATACATATTGAGCAGGAAAATAGGCCTTTCTCATTCTAATCCTAAAGACATGGAGCTGAAACTTTACAAGCCATTTTTCTGGAAACTAAAGTGAACGGTAGTACTAGCAAGCATGCTAAAAAGCTTCCGTGTGTGAAAAATAGCATGCAGTGATCTCCAACAAAAAATTTATTTGCATTATTCCACTTAGAGCTCAAGAAGTTTGATTGCTATACATTTCCTCAGACAAAAATAAATTCCCCGTCCTCCTAAAATAAGCAGTGGAAGACACCCACAACATTATCCCATTAATTACAGCTCACTAAAAAGGAAGCAGCATAAATTTAGAATTGTTGGGCTACATCCAACTTGGAATTTTGTTATCAAGAATAGGTAGCACAAATAATTTTCTACAAGAAATTAAGCTAATCAATATTTTATGCATGAAATAGGCCATCTCAAGAATAAGGGCATCATTTAGCGCCAAGGTTGTTCCTGCTCGTCATACGACAAATTACATCAGGCCTTTGAAACTGATCTAAGAAAAATGAGATTCAACAATTAAATAGACAAAACATTGCAGAAATTAGAGCAACGTTGTCATAATTCCACTGATAGAATACAGATTGCTGGCTTGTAACATGCATCATATTTACCATGATGTTCCGGCGCTGTTTGTGATGACATCAAACAGCAGTCTCGTGTTAAGTCCCAATCGAGCTGCAAATGCCATTGCCTCTGCTGCTGATGCAATATGAACTCCAGCAAGTAGCTGATTGATCATCTTTACACCACTGTAAAACATTGGTAGAAAGAAAAATCTATAGTGATGACATGATTTAGGCATAACAGTTGTATGAAAGATTAATGCAAATGCTAAAACTAAGGAAATTAATTAGTCAGATGTCAGAATTTGTTCAGTTGTTAGTACCATAACATCTGATTTTTTTTTAAAATTAAGAATATCTTGTTAACAATTGGAAATGGAAAATAATTACTGGATTTTTATGCAATTGTTAGCTTCCTTTTGTTAATTTTCTTTAAGAATATCTTATAAACTACTTGAAGATATGGGAAATACTTCTTACTGAGATCCTATACTGTTCGAAGAAGTATAAACAATATAATATGGTGAAAAACAAAATAATGAGATAACAAATGTATACTAAGGTCATATAAATCAACTCCACGACAGAAACAAAAATTGTGTTTGTAAGTAGGCATCTAAAGATTTTGTTCTCTCTTTTTTAAGTGTCACTAATCTAGTCAAGAACGAGGTAAATAGTGAGAAGCCAGACGATGTACCTTCCAGCTCCACAACCTCCATTTATGATATAAAGCTTCTCACTTAAAGCTGTACCAAAACCAATCAAAATAAGGTTAGTTTCAATATATCCATGATATATCAGAATAAACAGTTTCCAACTTAATCAAGATTCTTTCAACCTGAGAGTACTGAACCAGCATGCTCCAGAGCTTCATTTGCACCTGATGCCATTATCTGAAATAAATACTTATGATCTCAGTTGCCATCCAAGGAACAGTCCTAGATTACGTGATCATTAAGGTTTCTTCAAATCAAGAAACAATGAGAATTGATACTCATCAAGTATCCATATTCCATACAGTAAGTGTTCCATCAGCAGCTCTCTTCACACCACCAGATACAGGAGCATCCACCAACTGCAAATTCTTTTGCTCATCTGTAAAAAAGTAGAGGCATGCAAACAATAATATAATTGTCTGAGGTAAAGATTATGCTGTTCCATGATAAAAAATGAGGATGGCCAAGTTTAACTTTCGAATGGTATGAATCCAGTTAAATCTCATCAATGATTGGCTTCGAAGTTCTGGATTATATTAAATAAAAGAAAGAAGATGAACACATAGAAAAAATATAGTTCCACACCTACATATGCATATGAAATTCTCAAAGAGCTATATCAATTATATTATTATGTTCTCTCTTCATTTGATATTATAATACACCTCCTTATATTCGCCAAGCACGCAAGGGATAATAAGGAAGAGTATCATTACAAAATAAAAAACAACTAGAGGTACATATGATGATCTTTAGTTATATAAAATATTAGCCCTGCCCAGGCCAATAAAGTTGAATATGAAAATCTTAATTTAAGTGTTTAAATTGAAAACGTATAGACCTCAAGAAAATCAAGAAGGTAGAGATCCATAACAAATTTTTTTAATATATGAAACAGAGAATTTTATTAAATGATAAAAGGTGAAAAAGAATTACAAAGACTTAGGATGAGAGATTCTAAAAACCAAAACAAAAAGCAACAGGGCTAAATTCCAATCTCTAACTAGACCTATCAATATTTATGGGCACAAAATCTGATGTATTAGATTGAGAAGGAAGTCCTCTTCTTTATCACTTCCCATGCACCTACTCTGAAAACATTGAGTTCATTTAATTCAGGACAACCCAAGTCATCTGCAATTTGGAATTTGACACAAGATATGCCAGAAATATATAAATGTAGATGTATGTATAAAGTACAAACATATATAAGGATATAATGAAGCGCACAAGACTGTATAATATCATCTCCAATGATGCTTAAGGTCCTCTTCATCTTAAAATTGCTAACTTACATACAGATCAAACATGTAATTGTAGAGAAGGTCTGCAAAACAATCTTAGGCTAGCGATTAAAACCACATATTTGGAAAACTGAATAAGCAATCGAGCAAGATTATTCTGGATCTTTAGATGAACGTATGAAATTTGTCATCCAGATTATTTATCATTTCTTATAAGGATGTGTTATATTTATTAATGGATAACATAAGAAATAGAAACTTACTCAGCAATCTTCGCTCTAGCTGGCTAACAAATGCTGGAGACACAGTCGATGAAAGGATAATAGTTGCTCCAGATGGAAGGGCTGCAACTCAAGAAACAGTCAAAAAAGATGCTTGACATGGAAGGGCTACAACATCAAGTCACCCCAATTTATTGTGTATATGAGAGGAACCAAAGCACATACCTTCTACAGCACCATTATCACCATATAGAACACTTTCAGCTTGATATTCATTTGTAACCATTATAACCATTACATCCACATCTGGAGATAAAAATATGTTAGAAAAATCATGGGATATTTTGAACTTGCTATTGGCAAACATCAAGGGAGAGTGTCTTCAAATTCAATTATGCATGGAAGATATAGGAAATTGCAGTTCATATAGAAAGCTTGGTGTTCTTGGAATCTCAAGGAATCAAGAAGATCCCCCCCCCCGACCTACCAATCTGACTGATGTCCAAATTCTTTATAGAACAAACAAAATAATAACTTCAGATAACAACTTAGGTAGGATTATGCAATTGGCAACATTGATAATTCTGGTTGCAATGTGTAGACTAGCTAAGTGGGGCAAGGTAGATAGAAATCTTGCTTGGCCATTACCCAATATGTTACCTATCCATTGTTACACTGAAAGTCCATGATATGGAATACTGAAAACAGTGACAATAAATGCAATATCTGGCAAGTCAGTACTTAGGCATCTAACAAATGTCCCCCAGTTAAGTTGCACGGTTACCTTTCGATACTTCTGCAGGACTGCTCCCACCGATGCCTCCTTCATTTTCAAATCGAGATACTGTAGGTTTGTATACCTGCTCAGTAAGAAGGTATTTTACCAATAATTCCGTTTCACTTAACATTTCTTTGTTTGAGACATGTCTACAGCATAGATGGGAGATACATATAGACTGGATAATGAAAGGTGGTCTTAAATAATTTCATGAAATTGCAAAATAAAAATTAACAGAAAACAGTAGAAGCAAACATTGAAACTGAAGTTTCATAATCAATTTAGTCAAAATTTGGGGATACTCCTGGAAGATGGTAATGAAGCAACATAATGGAGAATAGAGCAGCAATATCCAAAAAAATGAAGCCATTGGCACTTCCTACTTGCGGCTCTATGTTCAGAAGTAGAAGCTAATGGTGAACAAAGACATAGACACAGTGCAATAATAAACTGTAAAGTAGAGGCATAATCAGAACCCTTGAAACCATCACTTTCTCCTTTACTTTCAGCATTTTGGTATATTGATGATAGTGGAAACTTAAATGAGCTTATTAAGTAAACTTTTGAGAATATGATCCAAACGACCTCGTCTTATTTATATTTAAATCTCGAGCTGAACTCTGGATGCATGGTATAGCAAAAAATTAAATGTAATGTGAAATCATACTTAGTGTCTGTCTGAAAGAAGAGAATATCATGCACAATTGTAACAAACAAATATGTTATTCAACAAAAGAATTTTAGTATCTTTCATGTGGGCCAATTCAAATAATTTTTTCTCCACCTAACAGCCCTTACATATTCTGTAGTTAACACCCTTACATTCTAGCATATCCAAATTATTAACATCAATCGTAATGATTCTATGGATGGGGAATTTCAGATGAAAAGGCTTAGGCTATGGTCCCTAATCCTCACTGTATGTATGATTACAACCTGATAGTCGTGGTCTATGGTTCAAGATGAGTGATTGCATGCTTTATCCATCAATTGGGGAAAATATCATATACAAGACTACTAAATCCAAATCTGATTGGCTCGTAGAATGTTATAGCAGTTGAAACTTGTATAGTTGGCTTGACAAGAATGCACTTGTAGTTAAGAATTTAAAAAATAAAATAAAAAAATAGGACCTCGTATTAGTTATTAATAGAATCAATCGATATAGACTAGTTTTCACTTATTCATATATCTCAATAATGGACAAGGATCAGATATATAGCATCCCTTTGGTTATCTAGTCACAGACTTTAAAGCTTTTCATGTATTTGATCTAGTTAGAGATTGGTGCTGTGCTTTGTACTTATGCTTGTAATGTGTGAAATGGATTTCTCCTCCCTTTGGTTATCTAGTCACAGACTTTAAAGCTTTTCATGTATTTGATCTTTGTTTCTTATCCCAAAAAAAAAAAAAAAAAAAAAGGAAGAACACTAATGGAGAAGGAATTTATTTAGATGTTTTACCCAACAGGAAACTGGACAAAAAAGGAGTACAAGTAACCGTAACACTAACAGCTTTGTTTACTCAATGTCCAAGAGAAATCTAAATTGAGGATTCAGTTTGTCTATATGGAGCGAGGTTTAACAATCTGTTAAAACTTTTTGTATCAGCATTTTAGAGGTAGTTATTCAATTGTGCATAGATGTGGTACAAGCATTATTCACATGAAACAAATTCGTCGGAAGAATGACAAAGTGCAATTCACGTCTAGTCATGTAAGATTTTCTTTACTCAGCAAAGACTGTATTCGGAATGATAGCAGGGATGAAGACTTACATCATAACCAAGTACAGTGAAATTTGATTTCAGCAAATGCGTTGCCATGCCAAATCCCATTGCTCCTAACCCAATAAATCCAATTCGGTTTACAGTTTTTGATTTGGTAGATAATTGTGTAGCCAGTTCCTCTGGATTATAGGCATTTGCATTTGCTGCATCTACAATGTTCACTCCAGATAACTGTTCCCAGACCTGTTGCATAAATGTGTAGTTGCAGATAAGTGATCAGAGTCTCTTGAGTAAAGAGCGTCAAAGAATCTCAACAAGTTGTATCATCGTTTTACTTTCAGCAACGTAGCCTCCTCATCATACTTCACGCTATGTGAAAATCCTGTCAAAAGAAGAAGTAACTAAGCAAATGTCAAATTGAATTAGCATATAACAGTTACTGCCCATAAAATGAATCGGGGAAAAAATTATGATGAGATATATATAAACTATACCTGCAAGGATTTGTTGGTGAGCAACAGTTAAAAGTGGAAGTGGAAATATTAGTGATTTTGCCATCTCCAACACTATTCCCTTATTAGATGTACCATGGAAAATAATCAGAACTTAGACAATGTTGGTTAAAACTAAACACGGGATCATGGTAACGGAAAATCATTGTTAAACGTTATAATTAAAAGATCGGTTTAGAGTATTTGACTCAAAATCATACCTCAGCATTAAACAAGAAAGAATAGATGAGTATTAAAGAATAGATTAGTACTAAAAATAGATGCAAAGTCTGTTCTATGTATTTAAATCTTGTCGGGAATGTAAAATATTCATCACGGAGAACTAGAGGGTTATCCTTGCGTAGGTTCCTATTTGTACTAGGTCATATTTTGATCTGTAGTTACTGCCATGCTAGGGGCTTTAGCATTATCTGGGCTACCGGGTTGACAAAAACCCTCAAGGATTCCTATTGGTAATTGCAAAGCCATCATTTCAATGTATTGGCTTAATCAAAGACATTGAGGTATAATAAAAGGTGCCATTTACACCTCCTAAGATTTATCTATATAACTCTACTATACACTTCTGTAGACTAATCTTTATGGAAATCCATCAGCATGGACAGCATTCTATCATCATACGCAATAACCCATAACACACCCCATTAAATGTGCTTCTAATAGATGTATCAACTCAACTCTTTGCAAATAAGCACCGTAAATCTCATGTTAGCATACAAGTAACAGCTCACTTCAAGCATTAAACCAGCCTCACCTTTTCAAGTAATTCAGCATGGTGTCAAACTACAATCCTTTTACCCAATGAGTGAGATAATGGTCAAGGCTCAGTTCTATGTTTTATTGTTTCTCTATATTTTTTTTTTTTATAAGAAACATATACTTTTTATTGCAACAAAAAGATAGGAGGGATGAGATGTCCCTCCAAATTACATCAGATCAGTATAAGCATATTACAGCTCCTTAACTACATGCATAACTCCAACTTCTTACTATATCTGACACAAAATGACCCTTAAACAAACTATGACTCGATGACCATACAGCTTCTCGACCTAGAAATAGCATTCACTATTTTCAGATTTCTAAGAGATTCTATGACAGCCTGAGTAACTATATGAGTTTTACACGTAATTAAAAGTAAGCCGTAACTCGCGCTTGCTTGAAGAACTGGAAAAATCCATAATTTCTTAGCTTAAATTTATTTCAAGCACTCCTCACATTCTTAACCTATCATTTACCCACAATATGGCATTTAATTTTGTAGATTCTACAGCGCAAATACTTACAAGAAACGATCACAAAATCTCACTCATGTTTAATTAATCCTTTTTCCATTAACTATATTTACTGTTGCTATGATCTATTATCCAAGAATCGAGCACCAAATCTCACTCATGTTCAATTAATCCTTTTTGAAAGTATATACATATGTTTGCTAACATCAAAAGAACTACTTACTCAAGTAAGGAAACATCGCATTACACACATTTAAATTATTGAAAAGTGTAGCATACAAGAATACCTTCCGCTTAAATATATCATTGATTTCTTACCAATTTTTGGTTAAAAACTTTGAGGAGATGAGGAGCAGATTGGTTACTCCTTAACAGATTTGGAATATAATTTTTGAAAACCCTGCAAAACATTAAAAGAAGAAAGAGAGAAACTAAATCACTCAGGTAAGGCCATTAGATGATTTATAAATTTAGGACGATCATTCAATAAATCAACAAGAAAATCAAGTTGATAAAACACATGAAAATGCTGATTTAGATGAGCTGAACAAGTTGGGGGCCCATTGCTTACTCAATCATATTGTTGTCCTCTTACCAAACAAAAATGTTCGCCTGTGTAAGGACATGCTGAATCATATGACAAGCATGTCGAACCAACAACCACATCCCAATGGTGCACTTTTATTTCTCATACCACTTTTCTATCTAGTGCCGTGTTTCAGTATATTAAACTGAAATCATTATTCATTACCCATCAGAATAGATGACAAAGCTTCCAACTCTATACAGCAAGAGTTTGTTATTATAATCTGGCCTTTTTTGTTTCTCTCTCTCCTTTTTGGCTTTGCTCAACATGACAAGTGTCAATTAATTCAATTTTTATATTTCTTTTATAAGAAAGTAATATTATTAAGAAATAAAAGAGAGGTACAAACGGATGAGGAATCCCAAAGTAAGATTTACAAACTAAAGAACAAAACTGCAGTTTCCTAGCAACATAAAAAACCAGCAGATGATTGAAATCTTTGTAGATAGAGAACCCCCCCATGCAACTCAAAACTTCAGCCTATCCCAAACCTCATCTAAAGACTCCTCTACATTATAAAAGAAATTCCTCTCTTTCAAGACAAACAGAACAAAAAGAGTTTCAATGATGACTCCCCACAAGATTTGCCCGTAATAAAAGAAGCCGCCAACATTTGCCCGTACTCTCTCTTATGAAGCCGCCAACATTTGCCCGTAATAAAAGACCTAACAGTTTGAGGAAGGACCCATGACAGGCCAAACTCGGGTAGTGTCTTCCGCCAAAGAGAGAGAGAACGAGCAATGAATAAGACATCAATCAATTAATCTCAAGTTGTTTGTGTACATCAACAAATTTTCATTCTGGGCCACACCTTATTTAAATAGAAAAGTAATTTAACATCCCAGTTAATATTTTTTGCCCCGTGTAACACCAAAGCCATATTTGAAAATTGAAAGTCTATAGTTTATCTAGTTATATTAACAACGAAAAGGACTTGCCCAGTTTTGGATGTGCAAGAACATTGTTGAAAGAAAAGATGCTACAAATGTGGCTTTACCAAGTATTAATTTTGTGATTCTATAGGGAATACCATTATTTCTGAAATTCTGAAATTAAATGTTCCACACATTTATTTTTAGTTCTCAGAAAGCACATCTGAACTTTTCAATGACTCATGAAAATATTCCATTGACACAGCATAGAGGTTTACTCAATCGTGACAATCTGGTTCTGTACAGTCATTTTAGCTTGAGCCTATTATCTTACCCATAAATAAGCTCGACTCACGCTATTTTTACAGCTAAAACTTTCAAAATCATAAGTTTCTGAAGACTTCCCTAAAAGCTAGGTGCTATCCTGATATTTTTTAGAATCCAGCTTGCATCTACCTATGATCAATACTTGCTCCAGAATCATGTTCACTTTGCTCAAACTGATATACTAGATACTGCCCACAAGTGAGCAGTTGTACTCTTCATGTGACAAGAATATGATAATCCTTGTCGCATATAAGTTGATCAATTTTAAATATTATGTAAGAGGAAAAAACAGGAGGAAATTAGAACTTATTCCCTTCATAATCTAGTACAGGATAGTTCTAAATAGGGACTATTTACACATTAATAAATTCTCCATACACGGAAACTAACACAATGGAATCATGCAGTCTATTAGCTTTGACGTGGTATTTTGATTGATGCATATAAATAAAAATTACAAAAAACAAATCAATTAATATATGTTTCCATATGATGTCCACAAAGAAAGAATGAAGCAATGATGAATCAATCACCATGAATTTCCGGCTGCGTTAGAGATAATATCATATACTATCCATGGATGAATCCCAGCCTGAGTACCTAGGGACAAGGCTTCAAGTGAAGCTACAAAGTGAATTCCTTCGAGAAGCTCAATTACCATTTTACTTTTGCTGCCAGAAAAACAGAGAATAAATACAAGCAACAAGTTCTCTAGAAATCAAATTAAAACTATGAGTGTTTATCGACATGAATCTTCTATTAGACAGAAAATGCATATAGGAAATAAGAAGCACACCTGGCTGCACCTATGTCACCCTCAAATAAGAAAAGTTTTTCTCCCATGGCTGCTTGCAGAAAAAAAAGTTTTAATTAAAAATTTAAAAAAAATTAAAATTTAGAAAAAGGACGTTCAAAAGTGTGATGATTGTTTCTAAATTATGAATCTGGATAAATATAGAACAGAAAAGAGAAAAAGGGAAAACCTAACCAGAAAGAAAGGGTTGTGCTCGAGAGGCAGGTTCTGGTTGTCCCGAGGAAATAATCTAAAAAATGAGCAACCAAAAAAGGAAATAGCACTTAGCATGTAACAACGAGGACGTTGATCACAGAAAAATAACAGACAACTTATCTTGTAATCCCAACGTGTTACCATGATTTTTCCATTAGAGGCTTCGGACACTGCCTTCAAGGCATACATGTCAACAATGTTTTCCATTTGATAATCCTCTGCAAGTGAAAAGACAAAGTATATTGTGTGAGCATAAAAGGTAAAATAGGTTGTATCCACTTTTTTTTTTTTCTTTTTTTCTTTTTAATGCAAAATTTTATTGATAGCTGAAAGATGATTACAGTGGGAAGAGGTTTCCCATCTGCAACTATACATGCAGACGATCAAACTATAACATTACAATGCTAAGATCTCTTTGTACATTCGAAATGAAAAAACCCCTAAAATTTTTATGGCTTGAAATCCAGCAAGCAACCATATATCTAATTTTTGCCCACATTCCCTCTATTGATTCCTCACTATTCTCGAAAATTCTCTTATTCCTTTCCAGCCAAATAGACCAGCACAACGTATGAGAACCATCGCCCTCCACAGGTTTTTGGCTCGATTGTTGACTAAGTTGCCTAGGCTCATATCCACTTTATTATTTCCTTTCTGATTGCTAGGTGGGAGCGATAAAAGCACTAATTCACTTTTATGTGGTTTGTGATATGATGAATTCTTAGGACTAAATTAAGGCTATAAAAACGGTAGCTGAAAGAATGAATGAGAATCAAACAAAAGTAGACCTAAGACTCATGCAAATTGTTACTTGCATAGGGGGATAGGCAAAGAAGAAGGTAGATGAGAAGATAGGTAAAAAAAAAGAAACTGTCTACTTAGTGCAACATAGTGAGAGTGTGTGTAAGATTAAGAAAAAAACCATGTTTGATCAATGATGAAGACATATTAAATAGGCACCACACAGCTATTCAACAATTAGCAAAATTGCGTGAAAGCCAGAATAACATCTGCAATTTTAGCCAAAATTTGTGCTGCTTCAAAACTCAGGAAGATATAATTGAATCACACCCAGGCGTCCTACGGCTTATCAGCAATAATCGAACAAGTTCATTATCAAGATTAAAGACTATACTTTATAAACTATGGTAGTCATGTCCTGTTCCAACATAGAATATGACAGGATATGCATTAACTAAAATTCGGAACAAACTTCTCCATTCCCATTTCATGATGGTAAAGTGTGAATACAAAAACTAATACACCGAAGAGAATATAAGTGAGGCTCCAGGGCAGTAAGTAGCATGTAACTATATCATTCTCTCCTGGTAACACAAAATTGGTGGTGTCATTTTTTAAAAATGAGTCTTTAGAAGATGTATGGGGTAGGATCAAATTTAGAGTGGTTCTATGGTCATCAAGTCATAGGTTGTTTAAGGACTACCATGTAACTGACTTAGTTAGGAATTGGAGCTATGCTATGTAATCATAGGATGTAATTGATGGTTTCAATGAGTTAGGATCCCTCATCCCTGACACTTTCTTCTATTGCAATAAAAGTTCTATTTTTTTATAATAATAAAAAACACAAACTAGCTGTGTCATTTTGGAATTGAATCAAACAGTTGGGCCATGCATTGAAATGCAGGAAACAGTACTTTTCAATATTGATATCATAGGGACTTGGTGTAGGGAGCCTTTAGGCTTTAAATAAGTCTTTTATTATGACCTTAATGAAGATTATGAGATGGTAATCTTATTTTGGAATAACCTTTTTGAAGAATTTTGTTACAATATGATAATGTAGCTTATATATTTATTTATTTTTATTAGAAACAGAATTTTATTTCATAAAATAGGAGTGGATACAGAGGACAAGAAATAAAGCATGGGTACTCGAGGGATGAGGGGTCCCTGAGTGCTAAGTTACAAAACTATCCAATTCCTAGCCATATCGGAAACATGAAAAGTTCTAAAATCCTTATGATTTGAGGCCCACCAAGCAACACTCATTTTAAGCCTATGACCTATCCCAAGCTTCTCCATTGATTCTTCATTATCCTCAATAATGTAGCTTATAAGATACTAGTAATTGATAATTCCACACTTTATAAGGCTATATAAAACTCAAGTTTGCTAAGATCCCAAGGTAAAGGAACTACTCTAGTGTATGCTGTTATTAGTTTGAGAGCTTATAAGCTCCTCTCATCAAAATTTCATCAATCACTATCGTTTGGGGATCGTATAAGCTACTTCCTGGAAAATCAGGAACACTCAATGTCAACTACTGAATTTACTCAGCCAAATTTCTCTTAGTGGCTACAAATTATGGCCGACTGTTCTAGTAAACATCACAATCTTTGCTGAGATAAATAAATGAAAATATGAAAATGAAGCGTCAAAAACTTTTGCTGAATATGAAACAATCAGTGTTTGTATCAAATAGAGGAAATATTATTAAGAATTTCAGAATACAACTTATGAATGATCGAAAGCGAATCTTATGTAAATTCTTTTGAGAATGGTCTGGATAATCGGTTATGAGATGGAATTAAATAACTGAAAATGCTTTGAAACTGGTTTTACATGACTCCAGAAAAGATATCTTAATGATTGTTTGAGTAGGAATTAGTAGAGGTGCAATCAAAACATAATTGTTCCAAAGACTAAAACAGAACGGCAAATATGTATATGACCATCCTCTTGTAAATTATTACTAGATGAAATATATTTTATTACATTAATATACGTGAAATTATATTATTGCTATAATGGTATGTAAAATATATACGTAATATGCTATGGGGAAAAAAAGAACTTAAAACTTGCAATAGCGTAATACATGATGAAATTATATTATTGCTATAAAGGTATGCAAAATGTATATGCAACACAATATGGGGACAAAAGGAACTTAAAACTCGTAATAATATGTAGCAAAGGAAGAGGTCATGGTGGAAACAGAGTATATCATACAAAGAACTAAAATTCTTTTTTAAATTACAACTAAAGATTCTAAAAGATCTCCGTATATACAACATTCAACAATTTTATTTCTTTGTTATACATGAGGATCTTCAAGGCATGCTTATATGTTACTTTTGAGAAATCAACGTATAATAGTCCATGGCTAAAAATTGGTTTCCGGAAGAATAGGCCACCAAACAGTTGGCAAAATATAACATAAAGCATAGAAAGAGTATGTAATGTATTTGTTACATAAGCAAAATCTATCTTTTTAGACCAAAATCAATACAAATATTTCAGTCCATAATATGAAGATGAAAGCGAAATAATAAATGGTATAAATTAAATAATCTAATATTTTTAAATTTTTATAAACACATTTGATAATTATTATGCATGTAGCTCAAATCCATCACAAATGATTTGATACACAACTTAAATTCAACTCATATCCATATAAAAAACACAAATAAAAATTACATTTCAAATTTCAAATCTAATAATTTATCTAATTATATGCATTATTTTGGGTGTCAAATTGAAGAAGTCTCAAAGCAAGGATTACTCAAGTAAAATGGATTAAAAATGAAAAATTTATTTGTTTTCAGAATTTTATAAGAAAAGCAAACAAAACCAAAGAAAAACGGGAAAAAAAAAATTAAAAAGGAGAGATTAATGCAAACAAAACTGCATCCTTCCACCGTAAACGAGCAGTTTTCTTTTTCGTTTTGTTTTCTTTTTAAAAGATTATTTTACGTAGTATAAGAACAACAAAGATTATATGAATGGCGTGTATTTTTCCATTCTTTTAGGTATTACTCTTTTATATAGTAAGATGATTTGTTCTGAATATCATCCGATAAGTATATCAAATGCAACTTGCCGGTCAGACTTTTCTCCAGCTTCTGGATATCTGAGGGGAGTACGGTTGAATGGACAATTATGACCACATCTTTTGGCAATCCTGGAAATAAAGGGGGGAAGGGGAGGGGGGGATTAGGGTGCATTTCAAAAACAAGGGATCTCAGCTATAAAGGATTTTTGAAGAGAACCTTTTAGAACACCCTCATCACCATAGAAAAGATCATTTATTTGATCAACATGAGATATCAGTGTGACCAAAGCATTTACACCTGCATCAACAGAAATCAGAAATAAAATGTCAGGGTCAACGAAGGTGCATAAAGTACATATGAGAAGTTCTAAGCTACTTTGAGAGAAGAGAGTATTATTTTACTCGGACCTTGAATAATAGTAATCCATATTCCAGCAAAATTACAAACATATTCTATTTTTATCCTACCCAATTTTAGCTCCTAGTCAACTTTATACAAGTCAGGCATTGCTTCCATCATATCAACTAATTTAGCTACATACGTGTACCCCATATATCTCCACCAACGACAACTAGTTGATTTGCTCACAAAAAAAACTGACGAGTATGTCATTGCAGAGCTTATCTCTATGTTGGGAATACAAGACACAAATTCACTAGTTTAAGGGTGAAGTTAGAAATAGAAGCTATTAAATTGTTTTACTAGAATATAAGAATTTATATATTGTTGATTTTTCTGAACTATGGGGTTATAATTAAGGATATCACTGATAAGGAATCTGTCTTAATTGTTCCCTATTTGTAAAATACATATAAGCCAGGACTTGGCTTAATTATGTCAATTCAATTTTGTCCGAGTCTTATGGAAAAGTAACCCTCGTTGAGAGGAGCCGTTTCTTTCACTTAAGTTTTTTTTATGGGAAACCACAACTTTTATTAATAAAGGAGAGGTTACAAAGTACATATGTTTCTTCCACCTAAGCTAATAAAGTTTAGAAACCCCAAGGACCATAGCACGAAATTCCACGAAGGCACTTCAGCTAGCTAAAAGATTCCGATTCTTACACCTCTAAGTAAACCAAGTTCCCTCCTATAAAACTGCTAACATGTAGTTGATCCTCATGAGAGATCCTGCACGAGCACTGGTGCATGCTTCAATTGATAGGTTACTACATCTCTTAGACATAATTCTTTTTCTCAGAGTTCTAGATATTGTATAATTTTCTGCAATCATCATCGACACAAGTGAATTTGTTTATTTCAGAAAATACAAATTCCAATTTACTGGTAGGTAAAATTTTCTGTAAGCATCCAATCAGATTGGTTAATTACCGCCAATAAGATAGAACATCTGAAGATCAGTGATGAAAAAAAAAAGGAACATGTCATGCGAACAATTTAAAATGAAGACTTAACTACTGCATAACGCAGCTTTATTAAAAAAAATATAACTAAACAAAAAAGGGAAGCAAGCAAAAGGCATAAAAACGTCATTACCTCGCTTTGTCTCCAATATATTGTCACACTTTTTACCCCCTAGATTTGAGAAGTCACCCATCAGCTGATTGGATGTCTGAAACATATTAATTTTAAGTATGAGTTACATCGTAGATATATAAACAAGAACAAACTCAAAACCCAATATTGAATGCTTCTGGTAAATATTTCTACCAGGAATTGAGAAACATTGAGAAAATATTAACTGCATGCGTATGATCAAGAGTGAGTCTCATATTCTAAAGAAAGTAAATGCCATTTATGTCCATTCAACTGATTACTTCTTTGAATATTGTCAATTATTAACTGTCTTCAAGTAGAAAAGGAAAATTGTTTTATCTATATAAGGTGGTATAGACGATTGTAATGAGTGTTAGAGGTCCCTCATCCCTAACACTTTCTCTAATACAATAAAAGTTTTGTTTCTTATCAAAAAAAAAAAAAAATTATGTATAACGTGGTTAGACTGCTTATCATTTCTTTAAATAGATTCAGTTTCCTGATTCATTTATATCGAATAGAAAGTTAAATTAAAACCACTACGGTTTATAAGTTATAACCTTTAGTATCTATCTTAAAGAATTAAGTCATTAACTATTTGATGATACTTGAAAAGGCTCAATGATTAAGTCTTCAGATTTATGAATATGCTCTGCATCTACTTAGATTCCAAACTAGTGCAATCTAGATCCTGATTACATAAGATTATAGGATCCTCCCACTTCCTAATATAGGTTTTCGCATTTGAACTATAGTTGAGGTATTATTTGAATTCCAATATAATATTTCTAGTTTCATAAGATTATAGATCCCCCTAATTCCTTATTACCTCCCAGTCACCACCACCCCACCCTAATCCCACTATTTTTCAAGCCCAGATATAATAGATAAGCATCGAACTGAAGATTGATTGTCGAAATCAGTAATGCATTAACAAGTTATGACATTCAATATCACCATGCTTCAAGTCCTTTCTGCTTTCTAAATCTATGTGCTTTTTATGCGGACAAGTTTTATGATCAGTGCATTGCACTCATACCTCAAATGCAATCAGTCGGTTAAATGTTCCGATCAACACATCATTCAATTACCATGTTTTACAAATTACATCTTATCCCAGCTCATTATGGACAAAGAAGATCAAGGGCCCAATCCATACTCATTTTTTAATTTCAAGAGCTGTGGGGCTCCTGGATAAGCTTAATTAGTTTTCTTATATAACTAAAGCATATCGGAACAAACCCAATAAGGTAAATTAGCGGTCTCTAATCAGTTGGACTCATTGAATGGCAATGTCATAAACGAACCAACAGACTGCGAGGTTGAGCAGTCATGCTCATCCATGAATCAAACCGCACTCAGTGTATGTAGATTTTCATAGCATCAATAGCCATTTTGTTATCAAATGACAACTTGGTCTTAGCAACAACTACATTTCCATAAGACTCAAGTGAATGATATATAAAACGAAGCCACTAAACAAGAAATCCACGAATCACCAACACCTTTAACTTGATCGCGTCAAGAGATTTGCTAAGCAATTGTACTCAATTCAAAATTTGTTCAAGCTTGAGAATCATTCTAAAGAACTCCATACCAAGTTACCAACAAGTCCACCAACTATATTTTTAGTTAATTTCAGTTGACCACACCAAACATTTTCCCAATTTATCCAGTTCACATCCACGAAGAAGGAAGAAACAAAGGAATCATCAAAATCCGAATACCAGGGTAAAAAATAACTATAAATGAATTTGATCACCGTGATATTAAACCAGAATTGATACAATATACTAAAGAAATTATGAATCGAGAATGGAGCAAACCTCAAATGCCCTAACAGAATAGCCGGAGCGCAGAAGAGAAGCAGCCAGTTCCAAAGAGACCTCATCCAACCCCACAAACCCCACCACAGATTGCGCCATTTCCAGAAATAATTGGACAAGTGTGAAATGTGTACAAGCAATTGAAGATCGGTATTGTTGAAATAGGAATCGTGGTGGTGCAATATATTACATCGATCGTTGAAATAGGAATCGTGCTGATGCAACTCTGACTGTATAATATTAGTAATACGTATACGTTACTGGCAGTGAGTCAGTGACAGAGCAAGCAGGTAGAGCCGTAGAGAAATCGCAGCTGATGCACATGCAATAATATTTAATTGAAAAAAAAAATTAATGCGCATTTGTCTAGATTCCTCAATTATCGAAATATTTGTTCACGTTCCTAAACTATTTGTACGTGTACGTATGTGACTGAAGGTACAGAAAAGTTTTCGAATCTATCTTTCTATTTTGTAGTCCAAATCTTTACAGATCAGCTTTTACTTTTGATGAAAAAATATTATAATATACTAATAGATTCTATGACTTCTGTTTGGGGACTTGAACGAAATAATTTTTAGTAGTTCAGGGATCTGCACAAATATTTTTTTATAATTGAGGGGTCTATATAAACATTTGTCAATAGCTAAAGGACCGAAACCAACATTTTGATAATTCAGAGGACCTGTATAAATATTTGTCAAATAGTGAGAGGACCTACACATACATTTTATCTATTTAATTTAGATATTTCTATTAACACCATAAAAACCTCTCATTGTGGAAGGAAATATACAATTAGTATGTATTTCTCAAAAGTAACAGTGTAATTTAGGATTTCACTTATAATTGTGTATTCGTGAAATTATATATTTTGGCTCCTTATATAAACGGATTGATGAATAAGATAATCCTAATTTTATAAATATCTCTTTTTTTCTTTTTTCTCTTTTTTTTTCACTTCTAAAATATGTTATGAGTATGAAACTCTAGTGTCCATGTGGTGTACCAATCGGACATTTGCCTAACCGAGAAAGATATGATTGGCGGATTCCTAGTCACGTGCGTGTGATTTTCAATCAGGTTCTTGGTGTGATTTACACAATTCGATCCTACATAAGTATTTCATTTCATTATGACTATCCTAATACCTTGAATTATGATTACCAGAAAAATCATTATTATGTTTGCTGTTGAATTGTTTGTTGAAAATAGTTGGCTGCATCATATTTGAGTCTTATCAATATGGGGTGTGTTTGGTTTGGGCCGGAGGTGGTTGAAGTACTGTAGGCTGAAGGAATTAGGTAGTTGGAAGTAGTTTGGGAAGTAAAAGGGGACGGCGACACTGTACCATTGCAGGTACTTGCATAGTACTTGTTTGACACTTTAACTTGTTTTGCTAACAAAATAGCCATTTATGTGTGAAGAG
>JAUEKW010000018.1:271110-283069 GCA_032274785.1 Ajuga reptans
TACTAAACTCTTTAATGAAATTCTAAAATAGTAGTAGTAATATACATGCATTGTTAAATTTCACTAAAATTTATAATAATTCAATATCATTATATAGAAAAAATGAATTAAATCATATATAAGATATCATATTGTTAATTACTTACAATCGGTTCTACTCGGTTCTATTTCAGTTTTTTGGTTCGGAACGGTTCGATTTTACAACAAAAAAAGTTCGGATTGGTTCGGTTCGAATAAAGTCAAAAAGTCAATGGATATTATCGGTTCGGAGTGCTTTCGGTCCGGAGTTCGATGCGGAGCAGATTATCTCCGAGACCCGTGCTCACCCATATGATATAACTACTGTAATTTTACATTAAGTTCTGAATTCTTATTATAAAAATAGAACGATTATATGTGTTAATTATACATATGTCATGATTATAATATTTTTTGAAAACTTAATGTAAACTTTCAAAATTTTGAGTCATCAAAATTAATATATCCATCGATATTTCTGTAAAATTAAATTATCGATATATCCGCATATAGTGATATTCGGGAATCAATCAATTACTACTATTTCTTGATCTTAGCATATTTGTGAGGAAGTATGAGAAAAATGTATTGATGTGTTTGAGTGGCTGTCAATAAATACAATTTAAAGAGTTGAAAGCCAAAACGTCATTTATTTGCTTTTTCGGACAGTGGAGGTGACACATGGGCATTTCCTTAATAAAAAAAAAAAAAAAAAACCGAGCCACTGACCCAGGAGGCCAGGACTGGTAAGATTACAATGAGAAATTCTATTCTACCTAGTCGGGTATTATTTAACTGGATGATTTAATCATCCATTTAAAAATTGAACCAATATCAAATAAAAATGAATCGTTTGTATCAATCAATTTTCTAAATGAGTGGATGTATCACCTAATTGGGTAGTACCCCACTAGGTAGCATAAAATTAGCCGATCAGAGTGATCACATAGATCTAGGATTATGTGCACTTGATGCACATGAATATTAGCCAACTCTTTAAGCGTATATTTGTTTATAGACAAAATGTGACGTGCAAAATTTGGAAGACAACATTTTAATTGTATGACTTCAAGATATGGTTGTTTTGAGATACATTGTGGTGAATTTTATAAGATTATAGTCAAACCATTTTTTAAAAAGTAATCAAAATAATGCATTAAGCAACTAAATAATAAATAATAAAATTATTTAAATTAAGTTGTATCGTGGTAGCAAATCTGTAAACAAAACCTCAAGAATTCAGCATCTATCACTTGTCCATTAAATAAAAGGCAGCAAAGGATGATGGTAAAATCTATAAAATAGAGAGAAGCTAGGCTAGTTGATTAGAGTAGTCCAACGATTGCGGAGATTGATATAAGCACCGGTACAAGGCAAAGCCTGCAGCACTACAACACTTCCTCCTCCATCAACATCTTTCCTCACTACCACACCCAACCTCACCAGTGTCTCTATCGCCTTATCCACTCCCATCTCTACCTGCACTATAGTATACTATATTCCCATTCATTCATCTATCTCAATACAATTCACACAAATATTCAATCAAATTACCTTCTCTTGGAAAACATCGTAAACAAATGTCTCACATTTCTCTCCAATCGTTTTTGTGCTTGTCACCTGCATCCAACCAGATTCCCGCTCATGCAATTCACAATCAGAAACACCCACAAAATATGGCCGTAGGACTAACCTGCCCACTCTCTGCTTTAAGTAGGGTAGCGTACACCAAAATGGCTTCTTTGTACTGTGTCAACAAGGATATAATGAGGTACAAAATCTACTAACCAGAGGATTGAAGTCGAGAGAAATTAATATCCAACTAAACTAATTAGTACAAGTCTAGAGGTTTCTCACTTGCTGCTGTTCCGAAGCATCAAGAAGAAAGTGAATGGAACCAAAGCCGCTAGCTACTGTTTTCTCATAAAGCGTCTGATTGACTAGAAGCTGAAAAGAATATTTAAATAGGTAAGCTTCAGAAAAAATGCACTCTTCTCTCGGAATAAGAAATAACTTAAGAAAAAGAAACGAAAGTTTTGCCCAGCTCACTTGATATCTATCCCTTGTTTGTTTGTAGCCTAGAAGTACACGACTCACATATAACACCAGTGCACTGGCTGCAATCACATCCAGCATTACTGCAGATCTGCGCAAACCAAATAAGCGAAACAAACTTTACAAACTCTAATGATCAGAAGAATCAGGCATTGACATGACCTGATTATGGGGAATAAAGATGATTGACATGTAACCAACGAGAAATTAAGTTATTATTTTGCAAAATAGTGCGGCTGATTGCAACAAAAGACAGGATATCTTGCATTTGGAAAGTTTAAAAGCTTAGAGACTTTGACTGAAAGTCCAAACATGAGTACCAACTCCATTATATCTCTCCCCTGCATCTGAAATTGTAGGTAAGTTGCAGAAAGTGTAGATTCTAGTTGCGACAAGACAGTTTTTGGAACGAGAACAAGCAGACCAGGGCTTAGACGATTGAATTAAGTAATTAGAGTAGAATAATCCATCAATAACCCAGATCTACTACAGATATACAGCCTCCATGTGATTGCATTATTCTAGGTCAAATTCATGAAATTGAACTAAGGAATCCTATGACAACATGACGTGAGATACAAGTAGTGAAAAACATCTATTTGTACAATCTGATCTTTTACCAGATTCTCTGCTAAAGGACTACCTGGACTTCCAGCGGGATTGATTACTTCTTTATAAAATATACCTTGAAATCCTTAAGAACAACCCCAAGTTTACATTCATCAAATGTTTCGTGGTAAGAGATCCAGCATTAGATGACTAAGGTCCACAAGGTACCCGCATGTTTTGCGATTAACCATGCATGATTTTCTCTGTAAGTGAATTGACTGTGGACATAAAACTATATATTCAATCATGGGACAGAACTTAAGGACCAGTTTTAGAGGAAAACTCTTGAGACACACAATTATGATAGTACAATTACTCACGGGGAAGATAAAATATCTTCAAATTTATAACTGAAGAAGTATGCCAGAAGCCCCAATATTGTTGCGACATCCAGCCGTACCTGCAGATGACGCTCAAGTTTGTCATTACTGTACCATTTCGCAAAATTGGAAACTATTTTATTCAAGGAACAGCAGAATGAATAGGGACATCCGATCAAGAGTTAGCGTCTTTTGGAAGTACAGAAAACTGCAAGATTTATATCCAGCTTAAACTTATTTACTTTTGTTGTGTAACACTATGCAACTGAAGTATCTTCAGAAGTGCATCAATATCCTCAAATTATCGGACATTTATTTGTCAGAACACGTTTTATGGAATTAATAAGTCAAGTTGTTGAGAAGTCCATTCACCAATTATGGACCAATTGTAATTATCTCCTGCAATGCATGTGGAATCTTACAATAACCACTTTTTGGACACAAAACATCTCCGAGTTAGTCCTCCCAGATCCAGGCAATAAGCTCTAAATAACAAAATAGCAACTATTTTGCACTTCTTCTTGCTACACAATACCAATCCAAGGTACTACAGAAGGCCATTCTACTCTCTTATAAAATAAGACTCAATGTTACTCCATAATCTATACCAGATATCACATTTATTCACGTTCGAGTATGGCACTCTTCTGTCTAGAGGCAATATCACAAAAAAGCAAAGTAAGACATATATCATACTCCTAAGTGGGAAAAGGGGTTTTGTGTTATGAAACAGTGTATGGGTTCATATCCTGCGTACCGTGTCAATAATACGGAAAGACAGCTTCTTATGAGGAAAAACAACCTACAAAAATATAAAAATTATCATTCATTGACGCAAATCATTGCTTATAAGAAGGCTTTTAGTGCTGAAGCATTTACTGGCAAATCTGGAATAGGAATTCTCTCATAGATCTTCATTTGCAATGAAGGCATCTTGGCCTTATCCGGTGTTTCATTTTCTCCAATGTCTTCAGTATAAAGCAAGATTAATTCTTGGAATGCCGGCTCCTAGATGAAGACATCTTTATTCAACATAGGACTGATCTAAAAGGTAGGACCAACATTCAATCATAGGGATTAGCTGACACCACGTGCATATACGTACCTGGAGAATAGATTGTGAAAATAGAATTGAAATGGCATTTTTTAACATCTTCCTGAAGTCATTTCCACAAGATTTAGGTGATGCAGGTTTCCAAATGTCACTAAGAGATATCCTTGGTAAGAAACTTGGGCTGTGCAAATAAAAATACCACTTGTAATTATATGTACTAGAAACTAAACTGATCAAATACTGAAAATTGTTTTATCTATTGTAAGAAATATTAAAATTCAAGATATTGAAAATTCTAAATGTAACTCATCTAGAGAAGTTCTTAACCTCCCCTTTAGATGGGTTGCTACTGCATCATTGTGCAAACGTTTCTCATATAGTCATAGGCACCCCAGCCTTTATCTATAGCTCAATCAACATGAACAGTTTTATACATTGGAATAAATAAGAAATAGATCCAGAAGTTCAATGGGATCTTATCAATCCACAACGAACCTTAGATTGGACTCAGAACTACTACTGTCTGCGTGAAGGTCAAATGCTTGTTCGGGAGTTGATGGTATTAGGCCAATCCATGCCAGAAACTTCCTTAAGAGCCTCTCACGTGGCCCAACTTCCGAGAGGATTTCTTCGTAGCGACTTACTGCTTTCTGTGCAGCCACCCAGATTGGCAGGTCACTGGATAAGAACTCAATTCCTTTAAGGTCATCATATATTTTCTCATCATAGGAACGAAGAGACAACTCCTCAAGCCACAGCTTGAACTTATTAATTAAAACTTCTGTGTCTTGTTTCTGAATAATGCTCTTGAATACCTGTTTCAGAAAAAAAACATAGAACATGTCAACAGACAAGCACACAGCTGGTGAAAGAAATATGATGAGATTTCTAAAATCAATCGCAACAACAAGTCCCTGGATTCGAATGATGTTACAGTAGGAGTTCCTCGATTTAAGCCCCAAAAGTTGACAAACTAATAGAAGTTTGTCTAATATAAAACAAGTTATGTGCAAAAGTATCTGTATTCAGGTGATTTGAGAAGGTTTGGCTGACGAAAATATTGCATAGATGATCTCACAGTACATTAAATTCTGGAAGCAAAACAGGCTTTTTCTTCTACCACCTCAACCCAGAAAGTAGGGCTTGATTGATAACATAGTGGACGTACAAACATCCAGATTATTGGGAAATATTACATTGATAAGGTATGGGATATAAAAATAGGCAAATACCAGAATATTGGAACACTTAATGACAGTATAAAAAAATTGGAACACTTAATAACAGTACCATACTACCATGCATAAAGACTCTAGGCGAAGTTAGGCATTAAATAAGAAGAATGATAGATTAGTTGAGGGAAAACAATCCCATGTATCTTGAGTGCACAATTCCAAAGGCTTTACATTATGAGCTTTTGAAAAATATAATATCCTTTCAGTTCAAACATTTTATTTACACCCGAAATAACCGCAAAGGGGCAAAAACAAGTCAGAAGCTATGCCAGTTACCTCATCTAACCAGACACCTAATCTCCCCAATGGTTTAGCGACAGAAAAAAAGATGTTCTGCAACAACTTCGATTGCAAGTAATCCAATTTCTCAACAATTAGCAAGCCCTTCTGCCTCTCAGTCGTATATCCTCGCCTGTATAGAAAAAAATGATCACGTGATAAGAGTGAATGACCTGCCATATTCCATCAAGCAAGGTGTATACCAGATGAGTCCAATGCGAGAAAAGGAAAGAAATGATAGGAATATGAAAAGGACTCTCTTTAGATAGCTTTTAAAGGAACCAGATTATACTTTAGTAAACAGTAAACAATAGAATCAATAATGTTGTGTAATGTACAACGCTTGATTCACTAATTTTTTTGATAAAAAAAAAAAACAAAACTATCTGTAGGTTATGGAAAAATATATCTCATTTACATGAAATACGTTAGAAGTCATAAGATGTACTGCTTCTGTTCAAATTGAATATCAGTTACCTGAATATGATAGCACTGGACTCAGATGCTCTTTTCCAGTCAATATAAATTGGCAATGTAAGGAGATAATCGGTATTTAGCGCAGATGTCAGAATCAAATCCCTTGGAGACAACTCCTCAAACTCGGCATTGTCGAGCAAGTTCATGAAAGCACGTTGAAAACGACTTGGGATGGCAAATCTAAACACAATTTAAACATTAAGCGAAATTTGGGAGATGCTTGAGAATGATAAAAAGATTAGCAGAAAAATAGTCCCTTACTGAGAATTGTAATAAATAAATAATTTAAGACAGAAGAAACTGATATTTTTCCGGAAAAAAGACCACATAGCCATTGAGATATCTCTGAAATTACGGAGTAGGTAGAGCAGGCATCTGCAAGAAGTACGTCTTAGCAACCATAATATAAAAGCAACGTAGTATTTGTAATTTGGTTATACCGCATCCTAACAAATTAACCGTGACAGCCCAGTTGATACAATTAATAAGTACACCACCTACAATGTTACTCATCTAGCCTGGACGTTAATACAATGTCTTTGTGCTGGTGGATTGGTCACTACTTCAGCTACCATGTTGATTTGTCAAGCTGATGGGATACATCATTAAGTATACATAGAATCTCAAGTACTATATTTTGCCAAGTCGCAGCACAACCATACTTTAGAGAGTTAATCCAAATAGAAAATGCAGGCACACACTTCTTGGCATTAACTAATCCTAATTTAGTTAATGCAAATCTGTTGCGTTAAGACTGAAAGTATACTGGAAATAACAGGATTTGTATTGTTTAAGAAGTTCACACCAAGTATGATCTTCTTCAGGAAAAAAACTTATATATGGTGCACCAATTAAATAAATGAGATTTTGCAGGCCCTGTTTCTTTGATTACAGTTTGCTGGAGTTGCATATGAAACTAATATTGCTAATTCCACATTCCAATTTAAACAACTGAGATCTTCTTGACTGAGCCGAAGCACTAATTGGTTAATCCAAGAGGCTTAAAAGATTATGAGAATCATATAAGCTTAAAATTGTTCGGACACATCATAGTGTTCCTATGCATGAGCCATGAACACCTGAATGCTAGAATAACCCCACAAAACTACTCGAATATAATACAGAGGTAAACTGGAAAAACTAATCTTACGTTAAAACTATATATTTGATGAAAGAGAATATTCATATGCATCCAAATATACTCCCCAAGATTCCCATCAAATACATTGTCGTAGTTTGGCCACTCCCATAATTGTAAATGGATAACCGGAGATATCCATTTAAGTGCAATGGTATGCACATTGTTATAGATATTTCAGGCGCCATGTAAATCTCGAGGGTTGATGATAGGATGGACTCCATGTCCAATTTTAAGTTTGATCTCTAAGACTCTAACTAATAAATAGTGCATGAAAATACCTGGAATTATTGATAGGACTTCTTATGTTGGCATTCTGAAATAGTAAATTCAAACCAAACGGTAATAGCACATTCTTGGAGTCAGTCTCGTCTTCTTCCTCTTCCTTGACTATGTTGTCGTCATTACTCGATTCTTCTCTTTCCAAATCATCAATCTTGTTCTTAGTGGAAAGGGTAACATCAAAGTCAGTCCTCATTTCCTCTAATATCGTTTTGTGTTCTGCGTGAAGAATCGAATCCAACAATCTGAAATTGCAGCACAACCATCAACCGCCAGGCATCTTACTCCTTACAACTAGCATTTGGAGAAAAAATTAAGCCCAGGAAGAAGTGAACAAAAAACAGGTAAAATAGTAGTATTACTGGGAGACAGAAAGGAATTGACGAGCCTCCTCTGGTGAGGGGAACATGGTGGAGGTAATGGCATCCAACAATTCCGACTTGGGAATTGATATGTATCTTTGCCTGGGGACCTGAATTCCAGAACAATCTATTCCGCCGCCACTGATACCCTTATCCTCCTCATCACTTGTGGTTGTAGGCGGCGGCGCCGGTGGCGGCTTAATTTGAGCGGGAAGTGCTTCCTGTACGGAGGCTGAGCGCGTGAAGCGAGGTTTTCGAAGTGGCGTGGCACAACATTGATAGTTGGAAGAGAAGGTCGATGGGAGAGGGCTAAACCAGCGCACAGCCTGCGAAGATACTACTGACATTAGAGTCCTTTGGATTCCAGCTCTCTCTGCTGCAAAGGCAATGGCGGGTTTAGGAGATGATTTTCCACCTCACAAGTCAGTCAGTCAGTTATCGGTTTGTTTCTTACTGGCATGACGCCATAACAAACATAGAAGCCCACGGCTCCTAATTAGTGGCGGCGGATGGCGTAGGGCAATGGGTATGAGATCACATATTTCATAATCGCCACATATATTAGATTAAAAATTATGTAACAAAAGATAAAATAAATAATTTAACAAAAAACCCAAATTGGACGGTACTTGGGGTAAAGGTATCTATGACCCGGCTCCTCAAAAATATTAGACTGACTTATTAGATCAGTTTACTAGGTCACATTGATTTTACCACCTTTACGTAGAGGTATTCTAAGGGTCCCGGAAATTGGGCCGATTCGAACCACTAGTCACCGGTCTCAAAACCGTTGACCTGGTTCCGGTTCCAAAGCGTAAAAAACTGTCAGTTCAGTTCCGGTTCCCCTCCCTCAAAATCGTGAACCGGCAGTTCAAAATCGAAATTGGAACCGTTGATTTTTTATTATAATTTTTTTTTCTTAAATCTCTGCTTCAAAAAATTTATAAATTCCTCTTATTTCCATCCGATTTCTCAATCTTAATCTCAATATCTCTGAATTTAGAAGTTCAATTAGTAGCAAATTATTACAATTCTGTAGCACCATGATTATGTAAGATTTAAAAAATTAGTTGTAACATGTAAAGTGATAACCACGTGGGCTTTGATTCCATCATCAGGATCAAAGTCTGACGTAGTGAGCACCTAAACAGTAGATCAACACAAACAAAGAACACACCTAATCCCATTAATTCTGTAAATGCGTACTGAGGGAGAAAACCCAAAGTTCAATTTTCATAAAATCATCACCCTACTCTTTGATGTTTCCTGCGTATACTAAAGAGCTAAACAAAAATCGATTAATAAAGAATCCTACCAATATACAAATTCCACTAATAAAGAGAGATGCAGCTTTATCAACCAAAAGGCGATTGCGTTTCAAAGTCCATTAACATTCGCTTAGTACTTGAAACAACCTTGCAAGATGGAGTGTTGAGCTAACTAGCAACTTTTACATTTATTGTTTCTGCTGTTTACTGATATATTTCTGAAGGTAGTCTGTACTTCATGATGCTAACTACCTTCCTAAATTAAAATTCTTGGACATCCTAGTGCAACAAGTCCTTCATAGGATCATCATGATGGACCCTCTTCATCCTGTAAGCTTCCATATCTTCTGCTGTCACCTGTTGCAAAAAGTTCGTTCAGCAGCCATCAGAATTATGGACAAGGCAGACAAACGTCATGTAGATGACAAAGGGAAGTAAAAGTACCTCATCATTCCACTTGACATTGTACTTGCGTTTCCTCTCATCCCTCTCTTCTCTCTTCCTTTGATCCTCCTAACAAAAGCAAGAAACCGGTTTTAGAGATCAAGTGACCAAGAGAGAGTCAGAGAAAGAAGAACACCGACCGGAAGAATAGATTACAAGAATTACCTTGCGAAGTGCCTCAGCCAGTTTCGTCTCATCTAGAACTAAATCATCAGGCACTTCAGAGCCCCAAGTTGCTAGCTTTTTCTCTTCAGATGGCGCGGGTGCTTCTACATTGATTGGGGGGGGGGGGGGGCTTCAGACTCCAAATCAATACAAGATAATAATTTTAAAGCAAAATAGTTGATACAAAAGGCACAACGAAATGCAAAACAAAAAACAAGAGAACAAATTTCTCCTTATGATGGACATAGGACATGCTTAGAAGACAATCCTTTACCTTCAGCAGCCTCTTTCCGTGCAATATTAGCCCTCATGAGATCTGCAGAAGCCGCAGCAGCTTCAATACCAGCAGCACCGGTACAATAGCTATTTCGAACTACCTGCTGGCAGCACTTATAGCCCCACTGGTGATCCTTCCACCAGGATCCCCAAACACTAGTATGGTTGTTTATATAAATATCTTCTTCGTATTTGCTCTTAGGAAGAGCACTCTCCTGAAAGGTGATGCTAAAAAATTTAGATAATAAATATTGGAGATCTATCATGAAAGGAAGAGTAGTTCCAAACACATCTCGGAATTTTTTACCGAATTAAATGCTTATTTATAAGCTTATAAGCAGCCTTTGCCCAATTAAACGCTATTTATAACCAGATGTTGACTTGAAGAACATCAGTCTTACAAATTCCAACATTTTATGTCCACAATAGTTGAAACTAGGATCGAAGTACAAAGACCAACAAGTAATGAACAAGGTGTCCAGACAAGCACGACACATTTATATCTCAGGTACCATGAAACAGATGCTGAAGAATAAACAGTTCAAAAGAAAAAAAAGAGGCCATTATCATACCTGGCCTTTTATGATTCTACCAGCACGATCATATTCAACAGTTTTTTCACTTTGTCCAAGTAAAAGTTCCCGTGGAAGTACTTCTTCCGCTGCAGCATTGCCGTACTTCTCGATTATTGTGTCTTTAGTATGAGACTTCAATTTCTCCTTATTAACCTTGAAGTTCTTATATAGCAACTCTGCTTGCGATGGAGCTGCTTGCATGTGGACATCATGACCCTTATCAAATGCTTCCCAAGCATGCATATTCAACTGCTTGAACTCCAAAGCTTGACCACTCACTCTATGCATATTATCACCCTAGAATTTTGAGATGACCAACATTATTAAAGGGCTAGTCATATAACAAATTAACAAGAAAATTTGAGAAACCGCTCACTTACAGCATAAAACTTCTCATTTGGATCCATATCTGGGAGAGGATCCTCACGCATAGAACGGGTTTTGGGATCATAGTGGGCGGAATTGACATCAAGATTCAAAAGGTATTTTGCAGTATCTTCTCGAATACGCAAATTCCTGGTGAAAGGAAAGATCAATATGAGTAGATTCCAAAACAAGAAAATACAGAAGGAGGTGGACTCCCGCAGCGGGCTTGGATAAAAGTCACAATCCAATACCAAGTATAATTGGAAAGCAGAACTAAGAATGTGTATACGTACCTAACAGTTCCCGTGCTACCACCACCAGTAGTGCGGACACGCTTTTCAACCTTCGCAAAGTCCATTTGCTTGCTCTCATCAACCTTGGCCTCATCAACTTTCAGATCATCCTCATTATCTTCATCATCACTGACCCCATCTTCCTTATTTTGACTATTATTTTTCTCCTCCAACTTCTTAAGTTGTTGCTCCTTCAAATATTTGTTCCTCGCTTCATCCCTCGCCTCATACCTCTGGACGATAACCTTGTAGGATGATGCATCATAACCATTCCACCGATCTCGTTTGCCATCATAATCAAGCTCAAAGGTCTCTATCTTCTCATCTGGAGCAATATTTTTGCTGGTCCACTTAGCCCCCAATTTACGTGGCCTTTCCACACATGATTTCTTATCATGTGTCATGGCTCCGCAACTACAGCAAGCACAAAACAAGTTAATTTTGGAACGGTAACCTTAAATTAATACCAAACGTCACATAAAAAGGACACGAAAAAAAGGAAATGGGGTATTGGGAGAATCCAACGTACTTTTCACATGCACCCTTTCTGTACTTGTCAGCCTGAAATATCTTTGCACCTCTGTCATACCAAGACTTGGTATAATTTGGGTCCGATTTCCACTTCCTTTGATGTTTCAAACTCTAAAAAGCAACAAAACACAAGCATGTCACGCCTTGAGCTTGAAAAGCTTAAGGGTGCGCACGTTAGAAAAGAAATGGAGGATTTCAGAGAGAAATAGAGA
>JAUEKW010000018.1:333941-345067 GCA_032274785.1 Ajuga reptans
TTGATGACTCGTGACACGAGATTGTATTTTGACACGTGACACGAGATTGTATTTTGATAACACGAGATGCTCTATTTAAGCTATTATTAATGACACGAGTGTATGATAGCACGAGTTTATGATCACACGAGATGGAAAACATGATAACACGAGATGGAAAACATGGTAACACTAACACGAAAAGTTTTTTAATTTGTTTTTTATGCAATGGCACGAGACTTTTTTCTGTATTCCAGCCATGGTTTCACTTACAAGGAGCATATCATCAAACATACATTTTATTTCAGCAAACATATATTTTACTGGAAAAAAAAAATTATTTCACCTGCAACTTTCTGAAATTAAAAATTTACAAACTGTAACAAAAAATTCAAAAAGCATAAATATCTTGAAACGGGTATACGAACTTTTTCTCCAATGGAAATGGAAATGTAGCAACCTTTATCCAATTAAAACGTAAGTGTAGCACCCTTTATCCGACGGAAGCTTATTTTCAGAAATAATGTTGAAAATGGCTTCCTGAGTGTATGTGTGGGTGTATGTTTAAGTTCAGTGTTTGAATTAGGTGAGGGTGAGGGTGAGGGTGAGGGTGAGGGTGAGAATAACATTAATGAGGGGTATATTTGTCGCTTCACACATAAGTGGCTATTTTGTTAGCAACACAAGTTGAAGTGTCAAAAAAGTTTTTTACATGTACCTAGCAGGGTACAGTTGCCTACCCCCTATAATTAATGGTGTAGTAGTAACAACAAAGCAAAGGTCACCATCAGAGTGGACAGTTTCTTTCCAGACTTTGTCGCCCACTCTCAGAATGGGTTGGGCCAGCAGAGAGGGAAATCAAACACGGGTGAGGCTGAGCTACCAAACACACCCCCAATGAATAATGTATAACTTAGATATATTACCAAGAATTAGTAAATTTATGAATAAAAATGAAATTCCGCACCAAATTTATTGTAGAACATTGATCAGAATTGTAGATAACTTTATTTTTTCTTTGTTCATTTCCATAATAGATTGAGAATGATAAATCTAGTTGAAGATTCATCTTTTTTGTTTAAGTTCAAATAAATTTCTAACTTAAAAAAAAAACATTTATCAAAACTATAATTATCTCTTTGTTCACAACTACCCTGAGCCCGTATTTCACCTAAACTAATATTATAATAATAATAATAATAATAATAATAATATAAAAATTCACACTAATATATATTCACTAGTATTTTGCCCATGCAATTCACGATTTATAATACAATATCCGACAAAAGTTAAAATACAATTACAATATAATTTTGAGTAAATAAATATTTAAGATTATCTGGATTTTTTTATTATATTATTATTGATAAGAGTAAAAATATAGTTTGATATCAATAAGATATACTTATATCTATATAACCTCTAAGGCACTTTACTTTCGAGGAAAATAATAGTGCTTTATCCAATGTATTGGATAATTATATAGGATAAAGATATTATTGTGGAAAAGTTCCGATGTTTACTTATAATTCAAGATAAATATATATTTTATCCTTATATGATGTTTACTTTGATCCATATCTATTTAGGATAATGTGGCATTATAGTATTAAATTTGATGATTTTGTCAACCAAAATGACGACTTTGTAAATTTATTTTCACTATCTAGAGTACAAGTTATCTTGGGAGAGAGAGGTGGATAGTTATCCACCAATTTATCCTGTTTTTTGGCTTTTATCCCGGGTCATATGGATAACCCGGTTGATTTTATCTAACAAAGTAAACATGGAGTAGAACTAGATAAATAGATGTTATCCTAGGTTATTTAGCAAAGTAAACGGGGCTTAAATAAATTATATATTCTCAACATGCAAAACCTGAAACAGAACTATCTTATCATTGTTTACAGCCAAAGCACGAAACGAAACTGGATCAGTGGTAAACTTTGGATACCTCTACTTGATACCCTATCATAGATTATTGCCTAAAACCTTATCATGCTTTGATTCAACAAAAAATATAAAAAATCTTGAACATATATTTGCATTTTGATAAAATTTGAAGCTCAGCTCAAAATCGACTAAAGAAGTCAATGTGTTGCATATCAAACTATTCAAGCTAGACTCGTATTCAGCTTAATTTTGGTGATAATCAAACTTCATGCACAAGTTTTAATAATTCAAACAATTACATATTTACATGATTTTGGGCTCTTACAGATGCAAAAGGTTGGATATCAAGTTCCAGCCCATCCATGTTTTCTTGTCACTAAGAGGAACAAAAGTGAGCTCAAACATTTCCCTCGAAATGGGCTGTGCCGATTCGCAGAACCCGACCAGCTTACCCACCACCTCTGCACTTTCCTTCACATGCTGCATGTTCAAAGGATCAGTCCACAGTTTGTTCACTAGTTGAAGTCTCCTCTTCTGTTTCCCCTCAGGTGGGACCTCCCATTTCAGGTAGAGCATCTCTCTTTCGTCTGCGGATAGTTTTGAACTCACCCTCTTGGCCAGATACTCTCTCTCCTGCTTAAGGGCCTTGATGCTGAATTCAGAGAGAGAAACCATATTTAAACTTACATGCTAAAATATGTTCAAGATCAATCAAGTATAGTAAAGCCACAACATTCGATAGGAACAGAATGCTTAAACGTACCTTGATGATACTGAGCCGGGGGGGTCATCACCTAAGAGGGCGGGGCTAGCATTACCAACTTCGTCCAAGTGCTGCTCCAACCATTTCAATCTTCTCAGTTCTACTTCCATATATATCTGATCCGAAGGATCTCCTCTGAATAACAAGTAGAACTGAGTACGATGCACGATTGAAACATGGCAAACATGCCACAGCATCACGATCTCCTTCCTTTGATCTTCAAAAATGATGTTCCATGGCATGGGTGAAGATTTACCACTTATCTCACCCTCATCATCGCTCGTTGCCTCATTCGCTTCCTCTAGTTCCAACACCTAACAAGAAATCAATATCCATCACAATACGAACATATGCTTTTTAGAGTTCATGCAAAACTTTATAAGAAAGGGGCATATAACAAGACAAGAAGAAAGTCTTACTTGGCAAACAAGAAGCTGTTTCTGGTATTGTAGCTTGGCAACACGTTCTTTAAGCTCCGTAACATAAGATTTAATGCTTTGAATGTTATCCTCAGTCGCCTTCTTGAACATCTTCTGCATTTTCTTCACATTGATAGAGCTTGATTGCTTCTGTGCAGAAACGTTCTCCCTTGATGGGGTCCCACAATTAACATGGTTTCTCTCTGGGATTGTGTTCTCAATATCATGCTCGATTACTTTGTGAGAAGAAGACGTTGTAGAGCAAGGGGATCTTATCAGATTTGGCATGTTAGCCGCATTGCTCAACGTGAACGGAAGCCCCTTTTTCTTTTTCGAGGTCTTGGGCTCAGGGGTTTCGTCGCCATTTGGGATACGCATAACTAATTTTTCAATGGATCTTTGAACATTCTCGAGTTTCTCTTCTAGAACAGAGATGTTTCCTTCTTGGGAATTCAATCGTGCAATCTCTTCCCTCAAGGTAGCTTTATCTTTAATCTTAATTTCTTCTGAAGGGAAACTTGCCGCATGCACGGCTTTAATTTCAGACAGCATCTTAGCAATGGCTTCGGCTGTATCCTGAGTTCCGAGCCTCTGAGAAGAAACCTCCTTGTGAAGGAGCTCTAATGCACGGTTTGCTTCTTCACCGAGTTGTCTTTGCCTCACCTCCAGCTTTCGGATTTCTGTGACCAGCATGTCTGAAGAATTTGAAGATTTTCTCCCAATCTTCCTATCTCTGGATTTGGAATCACGTTTTTGAGGAAGCGTGTCATTGTCGGTGGTGAACGAGAGACGTTTAACTGCTTGAGAAGAAGGTCCATGATGGTCTGAGGCCTGAGGGGAAGGAAGGCATAGAGATATACAGGTTAGATGTAGGCTGGAGAGAGAGAGAGAACCAGAATAATCATAAATGAACCTTTCGTTCTTTGTGTGAGCTTCTTTCTAACTCAAGCTGTGATTGTGCAAGATCTCTTTGACGCTTCAGCTCATAAATTTCTCTCTCCATCTGCAAGTAAACCACTGTGGTCAGAATTTCGGTTCTCGTGGAGTTGCAGGTAAGTTTTATCATATCTTTTCTCACAACCACTGTGTTTGGTTATGGCTGGGGAGAGCTGAGGTAGTGTTGGCTGAAGCAATCACGTAAATATCTTTGGTTATTGTAATAGTTTTTCAAACAATTAATACATAAATATCTTTCTTTCCGAACCCTCAACCTAACTAAAACAAGACAACACCCCAAAACCCTTTATATTACCTGCTCGATCTGCATCTCTTTTTCTCTCAGCAAAGACTTTAAACATGATGATGCCGATGGCTCAGGGCTTCGGAGCTCCGATTCCAGTCTGGCAACTTCCTCTTGCAGTTGCTTCACCAATAGCTTCTTTTCGACAACCTAAATTTAACAATGACTCATAACTTGGATAAGACTTCCATTCCAGTGGCAAGAAAAAATAATAATAACAACAATAATAATTGCACTAAGCTTTATCCTCAATTCATGAATGCGGATCCATATGTTACTTACTGATTAAAGCTACAAACCAGAAAGAGGAAGTAAAAATCAGTAAAACAAACTTAAAGACCTCTATATCTAGACACCATTTTTATAAGTCGGTGTTAAATAAAAGTCATTGTCTGGTAAAAAAAAGATGAAACATTTGAAGCAGAAAATAACAAACTTAAATTGGACACTCTCCAAAGGAGCGTAAATTACGTGTACATGTGAAAATAATTAACAACCAGACCTTTCTCATAGAAAAAGAAAAAAACAAAAAAATATATATAAGCAGATTTGCCATACCATGTTCACATGGGCGGTGTTTGTGACGTCCTTCGCACTTGTAGCAAATAATAGTGTGTTTCTTGATTGCTCTACATGGCTCAAAGCAGGACTGATAGTGCAGATAATTGCTGTTCGTGCATTTCCACCAAGTGATGTCTGCAATATCCTCGTGAGTTTTGAGTCTCGGTAAGGAATGTGGCCACTTCTCTTCACACCACTGCACAAGAAAAATAATATGACAAAATAAAAAATAAGCAAAGGCCCCATTTGTCCTTCAGGTCCTACTACTGTATTTGCATTCAGAATTAATCAAAAAGGGTGACAGCGGAAACACAATTAGGAACCCCCTTTTCTTTAGTTCGTTCCATTTTGATATACGTGGGGAATCAAATGATGCAGCTCATAAACATTTGGCCTAGCATGGCGCATCAGGTGCATGAGAGTTTTACATTCTATTACTTTTGTGAAACTTTTCTATAACGAAATTTGATGCAACTATAACATGTTTTCTCATAATCTCGAAATCACATATGGGATTACAGGTACGCAAACCTTAGTTTTCTGATTACAGTTGTTAACGTCAACAAACTTCTATTAATATGGCTCCCTTCCTTCAACCTTGTACCATCTGTATTTGCTTGAGTGGCACGCTCACTTCCAGCAAGATCCACGAGATTCTGCAACAGTCCATTTAAGGTTATTTTCTTATTATTTTTACATTGATAAGAAACAGGAAATTTTATCGATTGTGTTAAAATAATCAGAAGAAGCTTAACAGAAGAAAAGTAAGGACTGAGATTAAACATATACATACCAAACTCGCCAGGAAAGATTTCACACACCCCGAGTCTTCTCGAAGCCTGCTTTCAATGGTCTGAAATCAAAAGAGGATGAAACAGAGTTATACACAGAATACGCCATAAATGGCTCGTAGGAATTCATAATATTTCACATAATATATGAAAGATGCTGCCAACTATTTCAGATAAATCATGCTACTAGGATTTACACAATATATGCAAACATTTGAACATCAAACTATATGGAGAACTACTTAAACATACCAGCCTAATTATCTGATGTGACCTTGAGCTTTTGTCATTCAGTGAAGTTTCACCCACCTGCCTCTGTGCTGCAGGCATTTGTAAAGAGTTACGTATATCTTTCATAAAGTTGTGTATTAAATTAAATGTATTCAAAAGGAAGGCAATAAAGGCGAGATTTAACAAACAAATATACTAATTAATTATTCCTGTGCATTACCTTCACAAATACTTATCAGGTGCCTCAGGTGCTGATCGTCCTTGACGACTTCTTCAATTAACTTGTCCACAATGGTCCCTCTCTGCACACATGAGAAAATTTTGTAGAAAGGAATCTAGAGAGAGAAAATTCCTTATAAAAAAGTAACATATTACCTCAGGATCATCCAACAGACGAAGCGAACCAAACTCTCTATTCAGTAAATCGACAACAGTTTCATTATAAATCTCTAATGCAGAGAACTTGAGCACAAAATCTCTCTCTGGAGTCTGTGAGGGAGAAAGAGAGAGAGTGGGTTTTAGAGAATATAAATCAGATATGCTACAAATGTAATCGAGATGGTCTCATTCTCAAATCTTACAAAGTTGATGCGCTCGTAAATGTCTTTCACAGCATATTCTGCTACACCCCTCATTGTGAATGTCTTTCCACTACTAGTCTGCCCGTACGCAAATATTGTTGCTGTAAACGAAACACTAGAGAAACTAAGAGAAAATATCACAAAATTCCACAAACTACACCCCTATTAAATTGTAACTACAGTATTTTGGTCAAAGTACCATCACATCAATCATTTACCATTGATTCCACCAAGAGCAGATAAAGCAACATCTCTAGCACCTTCTTCATATACTTCTCGTGTAGAACTAGTAGGATCAAAAACCTTATCTGCAGATGCAAACACAGATACGAATGCTTTTCAGTTATCACAATTAAGCTACCTCCATTATTTCAGCTACAAATTTAACTAAATCCTGAAAGTGTCCTAATACCGAATGTTGAGAGAGAAAGAGAGAGTACCAAATGTATATGATCCAGAATGCCTCTCATGATACAGATTCTTTGAAACGATGGTATTTTGTTCGGTGATATCCCACGCAACCAGGTCGTATGCAGCTAGTTCTTTCGAACTCAGTGGCCGCATCCGCACAGTCACTAGAATATTCTCCTCCCGTAATTTCGGGCCACCTGGAGTACATGGCGGAGTCCTCTTTATCTTAGACGACGGTGTTGCTGGTGCCCCTATCGTCATCTTGAGTGGCACAAATCACAAATCAAATATCAAAACTAATTTATCATCACCCAAATGACAAGACGCAGATGAATCCATCGTTATAACAAATTCACCAGAAACAGATACTTTACAGAAACACATTCCAATTACTGAAACTGCGTTTTATTCCCCAATAAATTAGAAATTCCTGTTCGATAGGGTTAAAAGATTTGAGTGCGAGGAGCAATCTCACGGTGAAACAGTAAGAAAATAAATCATCTTCAATCATAATCAGCACAAAAACTGCACATTAAATTTTTTCCCAAACAAACGATGAAAAATTAGGCAAAACCCCCAAAATGCGTGACGCAAAATGCAACTTCTTCTTTCTTTAACTAAATTAAATTCATTAAAAAGGCAGAAATGCGAAAAAGGCGTTAAACAAGGAAAGAATTGGAGAAATCAGCCACTTACATTCGAAGAAATCCTAAGAAAGCATTGACCAGCGGCAACCAAGATTTGAGGACTATGATCGAACAATTGAACGGCGTTCTTTTCTTGTCTTTCCTTTTTTTTTTTTTTTTATTTATACAACCTGAAGCAAGATTTCTTCTTCTCAGGTGAATTTTTACAGAAATTGGAAACAAAAGGAAAGCTCCTGAGAGTAAACGGGAAGTATCTGAGAGTATTATTCTTTTAAATGCTTTTTTTTTTGTTTTATTTTGAAATTAGATGAGGTGATTGATAAAATATGTATAACGGCTAGTATAGCAGGAACTTAATAAATTACCGTCGTCGTTTCCGTGAACCCGCGCCCATTCAAAGGTTAATAAATATGGGCCTCGGCTCCGTTTAGATCCATTCTTCTTCTTTCAGTAATGGATACAATACGGGACTATTCTCGATCGATAAAATTTCATTAGAAGGTTTGAATTTTAGAAAATATATTTTAATCAGGGGTCTAAATTTTTGAGGTTCTTAATTTAGTACCTAAATTTTGAGTTTTTCTCAATTAGGGGCTTAGATTTTGAATTTTATTCTCAATTCACGATTTACGTCTTTAAAATATGACATATTATCTGATGTACATAAGGTTCAATACAATATATCGAGAAATTCAATGTACTCCGTATTTAAAAATTCAATCTACTTCGTACTGAATATTACGTATATCAACTAATATTTCTAATTTTTCAAGACGTAAGTCTGAATTAAAAATAAAATTCAAAATCTAGTCCCCGATTAAGAAAAACTCAAAATTTAAGCCTTGAATTGAAAACCTTCAAAATTCAAAATTCCAAATTAATTAAGACATTTTCTAAAATTCAGATTTTCAACTGAAATTTTACAAATTTTCAAACTCTATTTAATTTGCAATGGCCGAGGGTGCATATGACTGTTGATGGTATGAACGCGTGTAAATGGTAGGGGTCACAGAGAAAAAGAATAAACTCTCTTAGATAGACAAATATGGAATTAAGTTATAGCTTAAAAAGAATTTTTTCTTGCACCAATGATCTTAAATGAAAAAACGTCTCTATTCTATCTCGTCTAGACCAAAGGGTGCTTGAGTCCATTTAGAAGATCTATATAAGTAGGGTTGACCAAAAATATCGAAATGCCGAAATATCATATTTATCCTCAGTAGCGGATCCAGAAAGTAGGGTATGCACAATTATATGAAGTATTATAAAAAAAAAATTAAAATCATACAATTCAAAATGGCAAGCAAGCCCTAGAAAAAAAAAGGAGTATCATAAATAAAATGTACGAAGTCTAGAACTTGGAAACATATAATATTAAGAACTAAAAATAAGAAAATTCCTTATCTAATAAAAATTACAATTGTTTTTGACAGGTTCTCATATTTCTAAACGGATTCAATTATCTTTTATTTAAGTGAGGATAATAGAATAATGTTATCTAATCCCGCTTCCCTACCCGCAGTTTGCACAAGTTAATATGCTCACCGTTGATGTGTTAAGATCTCAAAAGAACAACTAATTAACTCATCTATAATTGAGGATGAGATCTTTACACATTAGTGGTGGACATATTAAGTTGTGCCCACCGTGGGTAGGTGAACATTTTCCTAAAGTTCACCTACTCTTCATTATGGGGCATATTGGCTCCTACAAATTATGCTACATCTCCTGCTGTAATTACATAATATACTGATACATATACAAAATGTGTAGAAAATCTCATGCCATACACTACCTAATAAATATAGGATTTTTTTGGCAAAGAAAAAGGTATGCACTTGCATACCCTTTAAACTCAATACATCCGTCACTGCTTAACCTATTAAAAAATTATTAAAAATACTAAAATTTTCAATATATCGAATTTTCTGTACGATGTGGTACCGTAACAAAATCTTTCGGTAAGGTAACAGTATGCAAATTTAAAATTTTTTGTATTTCGGTATATACCGAAAAAATATTGGTATTTCGATATATACAGGTATATTAAATTTATTTTGGTATTTTGGTAGTTCGATATTTCGGTATGTATTGTTATACATAATTTTTTTTTGGTGTAGTTTGGTATTTCGGTATACCAAATTCCTAACGGTATACCGAAAAATTTTGGTATACCGAAATTCTGGTACACCCAAATCAACGGTCAGTAACGGTATATATCAATACCGGCACAAAATTCAGTATTCCGAAATTTCGGTACGATATCGGTATCTACCGAAATTCTGTATAACAAAATTTTCGGTACAATACCGATATGAGTTTTTCATATATCGATAATTTTGGTACAGTAACAATATGAATAATTCGGTATGATATACCGTACCGAATCACCCCTATTTATAAGCTCTTAAACTGTTAAAATGTTCAAAGGCCCGTGATTCAATGAAATAGGCCTATTTAACTACGGCAGGAATGAATTTATACATCTTTTTAATAAAGAATTAACAATTTCATGTATTTCTAAAAAAATTATTACCTAAATTTTGATAGCCTAGTGCCATTGCATTATCATTATATGATATAGGACAGGTTCAACCCCAATTTCCCCAATTCCCCGCTCAGAAAAAGGAAAAAAAAAAAATGTTTGTTTATATTTTCAACATTTTTATTTTTTATTTTTTACTAATTTAAACACCTGAATCATGTTTATTTCATCATTTTCATGCATATACTTTTTCTAAATTCTAAATCAATCATTACATCAAAAGTAAATATTTATATTAGGTCCCTCCACTACCAATTCATCTAATATATTACGATGTATTTCAACAATTAGTATTCAATAGAACCTACCCCTACACTATTTAAATAAAATATCATATATAATCATATTACTCAGATAGTGGGTCCCGCCACTGTCAATTAATCTAATATAATAAAATAAATTTCAATCATTATCATTTAGTGGAATATACAATTTACTATTATTCTAATAAAATATCATTATCTAACCATAATATTCAATAATTAGTAAAAAAAAAAAATTAACATCAAATCAAATCATATTCATATAATAAAAAATCTCAATAAACAATGTGAGAAACACTAAAAACTAAAAGTTGAAACTGAAAACATAGCCAAACATCCAAAATTTAGTGTTTTGTTTATGAGAACTCGTAACTTTTGAGGGCTTATGAAACTATTGCCCAAAAATTACATAGCACTTTAACTTATTTTATCAGAAGTCTATATTAATATAAAAGCAATTAAGTGGTATTATTAGTAAGTTAAGTAAAATTCCGCCTAAAAATCTTTCTAATTATGTTGAGTTAAATTTGTTGTAGAATACAAATGGAAATAAGCATTATGACACATAGCAATGAAAATAATTATGACAAGCAAATATTATCTCATAAAAAATAAAACAAAATAAAACACAAAATAATTAAAAAAAACAAAAAAAAAAAAAAACAAAATTTTACAAATCCTTCAAATAATTGCATTTTATTTAAAATATGGCCAAATTTAAGAAAACAATACATAAAAAATAAAGAAAAGTAACACTTCATTCAATTTGTGTCTTATATTTTGGTGAATTCAAAAAATT
>JAUEKW010000018.1:358391-368483 GCA_032274785.1 Ajuga reptans
ATTAAATAATATTAATCAACCCTTCAACCTCTTCAACCTTTTATTAATCAAACACACATTTTTACCTCTTCAACCTCCTTCAACTATTTAAACACATCAGCCAACAGTGCTCAGCGGCCTTCAGCCGTTACCAAACACACCCTAAGTGTATATTAGGGAAAAAAAGTGTCTAATAGACTTTTAATAAGGAAATATGACTACATTTTTAAACATATGAAAAATAAAAGAGAACTATAGGTAGAGGAAGTAAAACTTAAACTGATCTATTAAGTTAATAGAATTTACATTTCTAAATATTAGTCATTTTGGAAAATTCACTTTATTTCATAAAAACAAGTCCTATAACAAAAAAAAAAATCATCTTCCCTCCAATATTGTCCCTGATATATCCCAATTTTTTTTCCTAAATCACATATCCTACAAAGTCTAAAACGTCTAGTATTTAAAAGCGAAGGGAGTACTATTTTTGTAAATCATAATTAAGGGACAGAATAATTGAACCTGGGGCTTTTCCTCATATTGAAAATTCATAAAATCCTAGGGGAACTCACAAGTGCATTTTCTACACATTTTATCAAAATAATTAGCAACATTCAGAAGTCATTCTTGACTATATTTTTGGAAATTTATGAAATTTGAATCCTCTAGAGTAGTTTACGGTGAAGTTCAGAGAAAGAGTGACACGCATTATGTGGATCTCACGTTTTTATTTTTTATTCACTTATAAGATGTATCACTCTGTCTCCGAACTTTAAAGGATCCAAATCCAAATTTATGATCTATGAAACTTGTCAAATTCCTCCAATATCTGAAACCTTACGTAGGAGACTATTGTAATTAGACGTATAATACACACACTCAGAAGTCAAACCTTTACTACCTCAGTCAATGCAAGCCATTCTTGACTATATTTTTGTCTAAGACAGAGCCATTTTCTCCTTATTTTTCTATTTCATTCTTAAAATATAATATATTTATATATTGTAGGTTTGAAGGTTGAAGCCACCATCATTGCAAATACATATAACTAAGCCTGCTTTTCAGCCGCCACATAATTTATAAATCCCTCTCCTCTTCTCCCATCTTATATATTCCATTTTGGCCAACAAATTCTACAGTCGACAGCCCGCCACCATCGCCGCCGTAGCACCACCGACTCCGCCACCTGCGTCAAAAAATGTCACTCTCGTTCACCATCAAAGTCACCCCCTTTTCGGGCCAGAGAGTTCACAGCAGCACAGAAAGCTTTCCAAGTTAGCATTTCACAACTTATGAAGTTTTTTCGATTACACCTATTGTTTTCAAATCTCAAAATTGTTCTTCGTTTACAGTCCAACAATTTCCAACGATCACCACCAAATCCGCCATGGCTGTCAAATGCAGCAGCCTCAGTACCGCAACAGTAAGCTTCCAGGATTTCGTCGGAAAAATCAGAGATACGATCAACGGGAAAGTTGACAATTCTCCAGCAGCGACCACTATTCATCCTGCAGATATACCCTCCAATCTCTGCGTGGTGGATACCCTCCAAAGATTGGGAGTTGACCGTTACTTCCAATCTGAAATCGACAGCGTTCTTAACGACACATACAGGTAACGTTAAGAATACGATCCAGATTGTTTGTATGCATATATACAACCAGAGTTGGTACCTTCAATGTCTCATACTATGATCAACAGGTTCTGGCAGCAGAAAGGAGAAGATATCTTCACTGATGTTGCTTGTCGTGCAATGGCATTTCGACTTTTGCGAGTTAAAGGATATGAAGTTTCATCAGGTACTCGTTTTGTCTTTTTAGGAGAAAATGGTTTCGTTCCGTTCTCTTCTAACCAATTTCTTTTTAATATTTTTCAGATGAACTGGCTTCGTATGCTGAACAAGAGCATGTTAACCTGCAACCAAGTGACATAACTACGGTTATCGAGCTTTACAGAGCATCACAGACAAGATTATATGAAGACGAGGGCAATCTTGAGAAGTTACATACTTGGACTAGCAATTTTCTGAAGCAACAATTGCAGAGTGAAACTATTTCTGACGAGAAATTGCACAAACAGGTTATTCTCATTCCTATGATTTTATTCATCACAAAATTTCATAAATATTTACGTTTTCCAGTAATCAGTTTGTATTTATCGAATCGTTCTTTTGGAAATTTTAAGGTGGAGTATTACTTGAAGAACTACCACGGCATACTAGACCGTGCTGGAGTTAGACAAAGTCTCGATTTATATGACATAAACCAATACCAGAATCTAAAATCTACAGATAGGTAAACATTTGAGCATTCAAACTATCTGAATAAAGTAAGTTTCGATCAATCAATAGTAATCAAGAACGTGTTTTTCCTCTGTTTCAGATTCCCTACTTTAAGTAACGAAGATTTACTTGAATTCGCGAAGCAAGATTTTAACTTTTGCCAAGCTCAACACCAGAAAGAGCTTCAGCAACTGCAAAGGTACACCACCTGATAGGTTAAGCAAAGCATTATGTCTCAATAAGGGCGATATATTCTTGTACTAAACCAAAATATCAACAGGTGGTATGCGGATTGTAAATTGGATACATTGACTTACGGAAGAGATGTGGTACGTGTTGCAAGTTTCCTGACAGCTGCAATTTTTGGTGAGCCTGAATTCTCTGATGCTCGTCTAGCCTTCGCCAAACACATCATCCTCGTGACACGTATTGATGATTTCTTCGATCATGGTGGGTCTATAGAAGAGTCATACAAGATCCTGGATTTAGTAAAAGAGTAGGTTCCTTGCAATAAACTCATCTGTTCATTGCATTCATTTCCTTTTTCATCCATGTTTAATCAGCTAAATAACATTGTATATACGAAGTGATGTACGAATTTTGTGTGCTAACAGATGGGAAGATAAGCCAGCTGAGGAATATCCTTCCAAGGAAGTTGAAATCCTCTTTACAGCAGTATATAATACAGTAAATGACTTGGCAGAAATGGCTTATATTGAGCAAGGCCGTTCCATTAAACCTCTTCTAATTAAACTGGTAATTCTTGTCGAACATAATGCTTTATGGGATTGCAGAAAAAAGGAATCTTTGTTTCCTTGTTACTAATTATGTGTTTCCTTTGAAGAGCAGTGGGTTGAAATACTGACAAGTTTCAAGAAAGAACTGGATTCATGGACAGAAGACACAGAACTAACCTTGGAGGAGTACTTGGCTTCCTCCTGGGTGTCGATCGGTTGCAGAATCTGCAGTCTCAATTCGCTGCAGTTCCTTGGTATAACATTATCCGAAGAAATGCTTTCAAGCGAAGAGTGCATGGAGTTGTGTAGGCATGTTTCTTCAGTCGACAGGCTACTCAATGACGTGCAAACTTTCGAGGTACAGTTTCTACAAGAATAGAGGCACATCACTAACAAACAATAACAATAATCAAATTTCAGTATCTCACATTATAGATTATGATGCAAAATAATGTTGTTGAATTTTGACAGAAGGAACGCCTAGAAAATACGATAAACAGTGTGAGCCTACAGCTAGCAGAAGCTCAGAGAGAAGGAAGAACCATTACAGAAGAGGAGGCTATGTCAAAGATTAAAGACCTGGCTGATTATCACAGGAGACAACTGATGCAGATGGTTTATAAGGATGGGACCATATTTCCGAGACAATGCAAAGATGTCTTTTTGAGGGTATGCAGGATTGGCTACTACTTATACGCGAGCGGCGATGAATTCACTACTCCACAACAAATGATGGGGGATATGAAATCATTGGTTTATGAACCCCTAAACACTTCATCCTCTTGAAGTTACCAATGGAAGTGGCAGGAACTGATTTTATTGGCAACGAGTTAAGATATATTGTTGTAAAAGTATGTCGATTTATAATTGTCGAATGTCATCATTTAATGTTACATCTATTTCAGCAATTATGAAATAATTAATTCCAATATTACTCATTGTTTAGAACCTCACCCTGTGCCTCTATTTCCATGTTTATATTATATCAGTAAATCTAGCTATGTAAGTCATACTGAACGAGGGTTGAGAGATGAGCTAAAAGATTGTGAAGCTCATCTATCAGAAGCTACGGATGCTTAAAACATATTCGTTTCCTGATTTCTGATTAACTAATACCATCAATACCTTTCTTAGCATAGAGGCTCGCTCTTCGAGTTTCTCAATTTCCGTTTGATTTGTTCGTGTGTTGGGACTGCTTTCAGGTGTTTTAGCCTACAGAGTAAAGAACTTATGATTTACAGTGAACCAAGTAGAAAATTCTGACTACAAAACAAATATTGCATGCAAGAGTGATTACAAAAAGAAAAAAAGAAAAATAATCCGATAGTAGGCTCCATATAAGGTTTAATTCATTGATCATAAACTCTGTTCCTTCCATTAACCAGAACAAAAGCACTACTACTAAATCGAATGTAGTCTCTCTAAGAAATTAACTGCAAAATATACCTTCTGGGCATTAGCAATCGCCATGAGAGCAGAGCGTAAAGCAGAGACAGAGGACTTATACTGAATGCTAGCCTCATCCAGAGCCCCACCGCCGACAAAGCTGTTGTGATGTTGACGGTGAGAAGCCGAGGCAGATGAAGAGGAGTCAGATAGAAAGTCGCCATTGGAATGATGCCAATTGCTCATACTAAGGTGTCCGCCGCGGAAATTAAAACTAGTGACGCCGGTGGTGTTGATAGAAGGAGCGGCGCCAGTGGTTGAGGTGGTGGTTGGCAAAAGCTTGGGATTGCGGAGCTCGTCGTTCATGGCGGATAGGAGAAAGAAGGCCGCCTCGATTGTTTCATCCAAGTGCTTTCGGCCTTCGACGGCGATTTCTTGTGTAGTTTTAGTGGTGTGCTTACTGGATGTGGGTGAAGCCATTGTGGAAAGCTTGTCTTCCGTTCAATCTTTTAGGATGAGATCGCGGCTGCCGCCGCCGCCGCCCGTGGTGGTGTTAAGAAACGAGTGGAGGGTTCGGGTGTGGTGAATTGTAAAATACATTTCTAATTTTTCATTCTCATTAAAAAAAAAATGTAACATAAACTACAAATTAAATTTACAAAGAAAAAAATACAAAATATACAAATATATTCTAATTTATTTTACATTTTTTACAAATCTACCACGATATTTTACAACCACCTATCAAACCAATTTAAATTTGACCTCTGTCTATTTTTCTGTCAAGTTTTTGTCCAAACCTTTTAGAAATACTCATGATTATTTACATCTTTACAAGTTACTCAAATTTTATGTTTAACTTTTAGAAATTACAGTAAGTTTGTCCGTGGATGGAGTGGAGCATAAACAATCTGGACGCGAAATAGGAAATCTATATTTAATATTTATTTTAGAATGTGTGGTAAATTTTATAATATATAGTCAAATCATTTGTAAAAATAATTAAAATTATTAAATAATTAATAAAATTATTTAAATTATATTATTTCGCTCCCCAATCCGAGGGAATAAATTCATAAACAACTTAGCCTTAAAAGTATAACCAATTGCATCATAAAATGGACCAAAATTAGAATTAGAAGTACAAAGGCAAAAAAGTATAAGGAGGAAATATGCACTTTTCCATTTAAATAAAATTGTCAAAAAAGTTATCTATTTTCCTTGTTAAGCTAACTCTTCACTGATTACTTTTAGCTATGATAATAATTATCATTAATTAATAGCTGTTTATTAATTAGTGCTTTAATCCGACGTCATTATTGTTGATCTTTCGCTCTCTTTTAACTCTAACTACGATATTTCAAATCCTCACCAAGATCATGTCCTAGTTCTTTGTGATAAACAACTATTAAAATAATCCTGATATTTTTGGTACTATTACCATAACTTCACATTCCGACCCAAAATTAGTTGACAAAAATTGATTAAATAACAAAATTTCACAAAGTTGCCTCAGCTACCTGCTCCCTTGAATTTTCCTCCTTATGTAGTTTTGATATTATCCTTCACCAGTTGAACAAAAACCTTCTTCTTTTAACTTCAATGAAAATTTGTATCGTTTTGAAAGAAAAAAAGAAAAGAAAAACATAAAGTCAATGAATGAGGATATGTGCGTGTTATAGGTAGCTGCAAGAACATTCAATATTCTAGTCAAATATAGGCTCATTTTGGTCATCAAAATGTTCAAAGACTCCATTTTTCCTCAACAAACTTCATTGTACAAGATCAATGGGAGTTGAATTCAAGAGTTTTCAACCCCAAAACAAAAACCCAGTTGGGATCCAGACCCCTTTTTGTTCTTTTGGTATGATTTAAGAGAAATCAAGATCCCATCTTATCTTCAGGTTGACTTTTCTTACTACCCTTCATACAAGGTTCAGATTTTTAAATGAAGGGAGAGGAAGAAAGACTCCCTATTCATGGCGATGAAGTATTGCAAGAAAGTGATAAGCAGCCCAATAATGGCATTAGGAGCATTGTTTGTGCTCCTATTTACTGGTTTAAGATGCTTACAAAGGAATTGCATTGGAGCTTTGTGTTCGGGGTAATAATCGTGTACGGTATGAGCCAAGGACTTGGTGGGGCTCTGGTGAGAGTGGGCACAGAGTATTACATGAAGGATGTGCAGAAAGTGCAGCCTTCTGAGGCTCAGGTTTACTCTGGGATCACTTCTATTCCTTGGATTGTTAAACCACTTTGGGGTCTTCTCACTGATGTTGTTCCCATTTTGGGGTATCAACGGAGACCTTACTTCGTTTTCGCCGGTAAAAATCTTTAAATTTTACATGTGTTTTTATGGTTTGGTTTTGTTAATTCAGTTGTTCTTCATTGCCTATTCTGGCCCTTGCCTTGTGTGTTTCCAATTTTGTCTTGCTTATATTCTGAATAGAAAAAGCCCTTTTCCATACTTTGTGATGACGCTGAGATCCAATCCTACCATATTCGAAGAGAAATATATTGGATCATTTATAGGCTAGATTATTTTGGTTAGGATTCTTAGAATCTTAGTATATATAGGCTTCACTTATTTGTGAAATACGGTTGTTGTTAAAGTTGAATTAAAAGCTTGGGGGTTTTTCCTATCTATTAGCACAAATCGGTGTTCTTCTTAGAATCAACTAGTTGTGTTTGAGTTTCTTAGCTCTTTATAATGTTGCGCTACATTAGTATGAGACATAGATTGGTTAGTGTTTGATGTATAAACCAGGTTTTGTTGTTGCCATCCAAGTTCTCGTTTTGTTTATATCTATGATTGTTACTGATGGATTGGGGAGAAGACTAATTAAGGAGTAGTATGAAGTGAAAATATGAACTAGAAACAGAGATATGTGTCCCTGTGAAGTCAGTTGGGTAGAAGAACATAATGTGCCCCTCTTCATCTTATGTAATAATGCAAATAATGCAGAGATGGGTGATACAATTGAATCAGAAGTGAGGTGGGAGTAAGGTTCTTGTCTGAAGAATGGTGAAAATTTAGGGTCTAAAAGAGTAAATATACCGGATCTTAGTGTATAGACAACAAGGAGAAAGAACGATGCTTTTTTATCCGATTAGGGCTCGTTGGAAAATTGACCTGAATGCATGTGTATAAATAAACTACTATCAAGAATTGAAATATATAGATGAAGCAAGTATTTGAAGAATGTGATGAGATTTCAATTATGCCAGCATGACAATACAGGATGATTTTGTTGGCCGGATCTATCTTATACGAAAATGGGAGTACTAGATATATAGAGTAGTATAAATGATAAGCCAGAAATGAAACTTGTGATGTTCACATTTCGAGATTTTAACTGTTGAAAGGTTTGTATTGCATTTTTGGTCTTTATCGAATATACTGATGAAAGCAATAACAACTCTATCAAATGGAGAAAATTGCCTGCTGTTTAATACTCGAAAGCAAAAATAATGGGAAGTAAACTATTTGATGTAAAGTTAACAGTAAGAACATCAAATGAAAAAGGTCATGTATACCTGTTTTCAAGATGTTGGCCCTTACGGCAGCGATGTTTGACATTCACACATGCTGATATTTAAATATTTGAACATGAACAATTTATTGGACATTTTTACTCATCATCGGTAGATATTTCTGTGTGTCTTGACTTTTTCCATTAAAAAATTCCTTTTCCAGGTTCCCTGGGAGTTGTTGCAATGCTTTTCATATCACTGCAGAAGGACCTGCATATTGTATTAGCTCTACTTTCATTGACAGCGGCAAGTGCCAGCGTTGCCATTGCAGACGTAACTGTTGATGCATGTGTGGCACAGAACAGCGGCCTTCATCCTTCCCTCGCAGCTGACATGCAAAGCTTATGCGCCTTGAGCTCGTCCATCGGGTCTCTCGTGGGATTTTCTTTCAGTGGTATCTTTGTTCACTTAATTGGTCCCCAGGTTAGCTCTTCCCCTTGTTTTTGGAGAAAATCATCTGAATGCATTCCAGTGATAACAAGCTTCTTGCAAATGTGGTTTTTCTTTTTTTTAAATCTTTTTATACTTCTCTTTGAATTAAAGGGGGTATATGGCTTGTTGACAATACCAGCTGGGCTCGTGTTGTTAGTCGGTGTTTTACTCAAGGAACAACGGGCATCCAGCTTTGCTTACGAACAGGTACTCGCACCTTCCTATTGGATAATGGAATATTAATTTTGTTTCTTCAGAGAAAAACTTATTCTAGTTTCTGGAATCAGATCAACCAGAACTTTGTCAATGCTGGTAAGGCTATGTGGAAAACATTGAAATGCCCAGAAGTGTGGAGGCCTTGTTTGTACATGTACTTGTCCTTTTCGTTGAGTCTAAATATCTCCGAGGGCATGTTCTATTGGGCAACAGATTCTGCGGCTGGTCCTTCGTTCTCTAAGGTATATCTGTTCCCTGTCTTATTAACTAAGCACCAACTGAAAGACACTCCATGATGAAAATATTTGTTAGTTTGGTGCAATCGAATAAATGCATTTCCACTTTACAGGTGTGTGTGTGTGTGCAGCATTTCATAAGTAATCATTTTTCTGATGTTACTACAAAAAGTCAAGTCTTCTTCTTGTGAGAAGAATACTCATATTAGGCCTGCAAATGAGTCGAGCTGCTAGATAACCTACACTCTAACTCTGATGGATGTTATTTACGCAGCAAATGATTGGTTACATCATGGCCATTGGCTCCATAGGCTCCCTCCTTGGTGCTATACTCTACCAATACGGACTCAAGAACTACCCGTTCCGAGACCTACTCTTCTGGGCCCAGATCCTATCTTGCCTCTCCGGAATGCTAGACTTAGCCTTGGTGCTACGCTGGAACTTAAAACTCGGGATCCCCGATTCTTTCTTCGTAGTCATTGATTCGAGCGTTTCCCAATTGATTGGACGCCTCAAATGGATGCCCCTTCTTGTTCTAAGTTCAAAGCTCTGCCCAGCTGGCATTGAGGGCACCTTTTTTGCTCTACTCATGTCGATTGACAATGCTGGCCTTCTTACTTCTTCATGGTTCGGGGGATTACTACTTCATGTGTTGAATGTTACAAGGACTGAATTCGACAACATCTGGTTAGCGATTTTGATACGAAATGTTCTGAGGATCAGCCCACTCTTTCTGCTGTTTTTGGTTGCTAGGGCTGATCCCAACTCATCTGTTCTTCCTGATGAAGTTTTGAATACAAAGGAGGTGATTGAGAGTCGAGCATCGGACGACGTTGAGCTCGTTGCGCTCGTTAATCGGACGGATGATAGATAGTGTTAGAACACAAGGAGGGTTAACAACAATACTCATTGGAGGAAAGGTGAAACCTGAATTCAGTGGTTTTGTTGATTGTTGTATTCTTTCATAATTTGCTTATAGAGTTTATGAACCTCACTGCAATTTTGTTGCATATATGATCTATAATACCATCCCACTAAGGAATGTATTTTTTATGCACTAAAATTTGCACTAAAACCCTCTGTATTTTGATAGATTTTGGAGCTTCCATGTTTGATTTAGTTAACTATAGAGGAGTTTGGAAATTCACGCAAAATTTTAAAACCATGGGAAGATTTGATATAATCTACCCTTTCTTTAACCGCTAATCTGTTACGAAGAAGAAGAAGAAAGAAGGTGCAAAGAAGAGAGATACAAATACATGCAGGAAATAAGAAATAGAAAAGAAAATAA
>JAUEKW010000018.1:388199-399710 GCA_032274785.1 Ajuga reptans
GACAATTAGTTATTCTCTTTGAATGGTCCAGGTGCTGGGGCTATCGAATTCATCATCTGTCATGCGGAAGTTGCACTTGCTTTTGTAGAAGAGAAAAAGATCCCTGAGGTACAATTGTTTAATAATGGAAACGCAAGTCCTTTGGTTTCTATTAAATGCATTTTGGAATTTTTTTTTCATTTTCATTTTAATAACAACAAATTTTTGTAGATAGTATTGGTTTGGTATTATTTTAGATAGTTCAGCTGGTTACATGTTTGGATGGATAAAATGACCAGGTTATCATGCGTAATTTATCCTAATATTTACTGTTGGTTTCCAGCTTTTAAAAACATTTCCAGGTGCAGCAAATTACTTGAAAAGTAAGTATCTTGAGTCAGATTTCCATTTGCTTACTGTACATTCCTGTTAATGCTAATGATAAATGCGCTACTCAATTTCAGCAATTGTAAGCTTTGGAAAAGTGAATTCTCAACAGAAGGAAGAAGCTGAAAATTTTGGTGTAGCAATTTATTCGTGGGATGAATTTTTGTCACTGGTAAGCCTGTCGATTTTGAATCCATTATTTCTTTATGATCAGGGATTTTAAACTTACCAACTATCACAAACTTGTTATTTAAATAGAAGAAACATTTATGCATGAGGCTTGACAAATACACTATAATTTTGCAAAACTGTATCAGATGTTATGAATATAATAAACGGAAGCAACTGCCACTCAGAGTGATCATGATGTTTTCTATCTGTTAGTGTGAGCGTGATTTGGGGGCGTATAACATTTCATCTACACCCCCTCCCCCAATGTCTCATTATCTTTGTAGCTAGTCTAAACAGCAGAATATTTGAAATGATGTTTTTCTATGACTCTGTCGTATAATATGTAAATTCAGTGAAAAACTTCTCTTCTTTCCTTCCAGTTACATCAGGAATTTGCAGTATTTGTTTATTGCATAAAAGGAACTGATTTCCATTTATCGTGTGCAGGGACAAAATAAACTTTTTGATCTTCCGGTGAAAAAGAAAACTGACATTTGCACTATAATGTATACTAGTGGAACTACTGGAGACCCCAAGGGAGTCATGATATCCAACAACAGCATTGTCACTTTGATAGCTGGAGTTAAACGTTTGCTAGAGAGCGTCAATGAATCGGTATTTACATTTCTAGTTGACTAACTTTTGTTTCTCGTTAATTACTGGAGAAGATTTAAAACCTGACTATTCTGATTTGTTTTTATAAGAATGTTGGAGTTGCCAAAAAATCAAATGAAAAGTTGTTTGCTTATTTTGCAGTTGACAGTAAATGATGTATTTCTGTCATATCTTCCTTTGGCTCACATCTTTGATCGCGTTATTGAAGAGTGTTTCATTAATCATGGGGCCTCAATTGGATTTTGGCGTGGGGTAAGAAGGTTCTCTTCATATTTAAAGCAATCAAGTATCCAGAAATTATTGATGTATTATGTTATTTCTTTGTTCACAGGATGTTAAGCTATTGGTTGAAGATATTGCAGAGCTTAAACCCACTATTTTCTGTGCAGTTCCTCGGGTGTTAGAGAGAATTCATTCAGGTTTTTGTTCATCATTAAGCATATCTGCTGTTGATAGTTAAATATTGCATCCTTGGGGTTAGATTTCTGGGAGTCTGCAGACTATATGGTCTTGATGGATGCTTTTCCCTCATGTTAGATGACACATTCTATAACTTGTGATTTAACGGGATCCAGTGTCCAGCATGGATTTGTAAGGTTGTTGGTTAATTTTTCCAACGATGCCACTTGCAAACCATCCTTGAATAATGTACCATTTGGATTTTAGAGTTTACAATTGTTTACGTTTTTTTGGAGAAACCTTTAGAGTATCTGATGAGACAACTGTACTGCTTATGTTTTCCTATAATATCATTTCAGGTGCTTTTGTTCTCATATCTTATTTCAGGTTTGCAACAGAAGATATCTTTGGGGGGTTTCATTAAGCAAACCATGTTCAATTTTGCTTACTCTTTGTAAGTTCTCATTGATTCTTGCCTTACTTTTTCAGCTTGAGTAAAGAAACAAAAGATAAGGAAAAAAGAAAAGAAAAAGAAAATTACACACACACAACCTTGACGCGCCACATGAACGATATGCTTATACTAATAAAGTGTCTTTGCTGCCTGTTCTGAGCTTCCTGTGAACCTCAAGAAAACGAAGTTTTAAAACATACCTTGTTGAACAAAAAAGCTGACTTCATGATGGTTTAATAATTAACATACCTTTGTAGGTGCTAAGGTGTTAATTCTACCACTACTCAAGCTGTGATCTATGATTTGTTGAGCCAGAGCATGATCATGTGTGCAGTTTCTTTAGTTCTAATACCTGCACATGAAACTCTTTTCTGCAGGAAACTACGTAATATGAGGAAGGGCCATAAACACACTGAGGCAACTCCAATATGTGACAAAGTTGTTTTCAGCAAGGTGATATAACTTTCCTACCATATTCGTATTGACCAAAGTGCCCTTGAGGTGTGACTGAACCCTCCTGGTATGTCTTTTAGGTGAAACAAGGTTTAGGGGGCAATGTAAGACTTATTTTATCTGGAGCAGCACCTCTTGCGTCCCATGTAGAAGAGTTTCTGAGAGTTGTGACGGGTGCTTATGTTCTTCAGGGATACGGTATTTCCTTTTATCATATGAAATTTATTTCCTGCATATGTAGTTCTTTTTCCCTCCCGTAAATATTTTCCTTACTTATTTACTTTGCTGGAGTTCTTAAGTTGTTCTTGCTTCATGACTTCGGGGTTGGCACCTTACCTCACACTTGATCAGTCTGTTGATTTTAGTGAAGATGCCAGATGAACTTTCATGCATCTGTTTGCACATGAATGATTAATTGTTATGGAAAAAAAGTTTATTGTTATACTCATCTCTTTTCTTTTCTATCACCTTTTTTTCTCCTTTCTTTTTCCCTTCATTTACGTTATTTTTGGTTATAAAAATATGGATAATTATGGAAAATTTTCCTTCTCTGATTAACGTTGGTGTCTGCCAATCATGTGCACCAGAAGAAATGAGACTAAGCTTGTTCCAGTTGCAATCCCGCTGCTCTTTTGGTCGCACGATAAGAAGTCCATATTGTATATTTCAATGATGTTATTGACATTCTACCTTTGTTTAGTTTTTTCAAAATTTAAACCAAATTTTCATTCAATGATGTGGTATGGGTTTGTGCTGGTCTTGTTTCTGGACTTCAATTCATCACTGGTGGTTGTAATTGCATATTTCCCTGCTTGCTGGTGGCATCTGACCTTTTCCTTTTTCATGTTTGCAGGCTTGACAGAAACTTGTGCTGGTACATTTGTTTCAATACCAGATGAGATGAACATGCTGGGCACAGTGGGTCCCCCAGTGCCCAATGTGGATGTTTGCCTGGAATCTGTCCCTGAAATGGGGTATGATGCACTTTCAAGAACGCCACGTGGAGAAGTATGTGTCAGGGGTGATACTCTGTTCTCTGGCTACTACAAACGCGAAGACCTTACCAAAGAAGTCTTTATTGATGGCTGGTTTCACACAGGTTTGCGCTCCCACTAATCATATGGGATTGGTTCTAAGTCTTAATGAGTTGTATATTGCATCCGTCTTATCTCTATATTTGTCAGGGGATGTTGGTGAATGGCAATCAAATGGGAGTTTGAGAATTATTGATCGTAAGAAGAACATTTTCAAGCTCTCACAAGGGGAATATGTAGCAGTAGAGAACTTGGAAAACATATATGGTCTGGTTCCTGCTATTGACTCGGTATGAATGAAACTTAGATGGATATTTTGTATAGACATTATCCCATGAATTTTAGTTATTATAGTACGGGGAAGGTGCTGTTTTACAGTTTTTTGAAGTGCATCATATGGTTTTTATTCCAGATTTGGGTATACGGGAACAGTTTCGAGTCTTACCTTGTTGCTGTTATAAACCCAAATAAGCAAGCAGTGGAGCAATGGGCTGGAGAGGCTGGTATATCAGGAGACTTTGATGCCCTCTGTGAAAATTCCAAAGTAAAAGAATACTTTATTGGTGAGCTAGCAAAGATTGGAAAAGAAAAGAAGGTTCTCTCTCTCTCTCTCTCTCTCTCTCTCTCTCTCTCTCTCTCTCTCTCTCTCTCTATACTTTATTTTCTTAAACTCCCATGGGGCTCTCGATCAGAAGTTGTGGAAAGTAGCAGGGTATGCTGCTCAATTACATAGAGTTTTCTGAAACGTTTCTCTGAACCTACCTGTTGGGCTTTGCCAGTTGAAGGGTTTCGAATTCATCAAAGCAGTGCACCTTGATCCAGTCCCATTTGACATGGAACGAGACCTTCTCACGCCGACATTCAAGAAGAAAAGGCCCCAGTTGCTCAAGTACTATCAGGTCAGTTGTCCTTGGCCTCTCTATTAAGATTATGAAAACTTTCTTTTTTAAAGGTTTTAGACACCGCATACTTTGAATTTTGTATCATGGTTATAGGTCAACATGGTGGATCTTCCTCACAATTTTCTATCCAAATCACTTGTAAATTAAGCTGCACAATGTCTTGCTATCACCTGGACAGTGGTTATGAAGTACAAAACAAAATAAATGAGAAAAAACAATTGTACTTGATGAGATTTGTCTTAAAAGCATCCATTTGCTCAAGATTTATTTACTCACGTGATTCGCCTGTGTTCTGACCTATAACAGTACCGTTTCTTTTTGCAGAACACCATTGACAACATGTACAAAAGTTTGAAATAAAGCGCCTACTCAAAAGGTAGATTCAGCAGCCATTGGAAGACTACGACACATTTCAACGGCAAGGTTTTCTTTGGATTAGTTTGGTACTCTATAGTTCCAGAGTAGTGTTAAAGAACAAACATGATGAATTTGGACTGTGTATATGGTTTTTCAGATACTTTGTTGTTCTATGGGATCTTATGCAATGTAACTGTGCTCTGGAGGAGTCTTCTTATTTAACGTATATTCTAGTTTTAAACTAGTCACTTCTTGATTTTAACTGCTAATTTTGCGAGTTTCTTTCTTAGAGTGCGCAAAGGGGGGAAAAAAGACCCCCTCTCCTTTTGTGCCTTCATCATATATATATATACTAATATACATGAACACAAAATATTATCCTTTTTCAATTTTTTTCTTGTTATAACTAGTGATCTTGTGAAAAATATTATTTGTCGGCCCATTGCACGGAATACATTTCATGAGATGATCTCATGAGAGGCTTATTGGTTTTGGGGAAAATGCTTTCCTATCCACGGTTGACACAATTTAATATGCTCACCACTGATGTGTAAAGATCTCACCCCAAAATTATAGATGAGCTAATTAGTTGTTTCTTTAAATCTTGACACATCAGCGGTGAACACATTAACGTGTGCCCAGGTAGGGGAACGAGACTATTGGTTTTGGTTCTGGTATCGATTGTCCAACCACACATTATTTCTTATTTCGTTTCTACATTATTAGTGTTTTCTACTCAGAAGTATAATGACATCATAAAATAAAATAATTACCCATTTCTCAGTATAACGTCTACCTTTTATATATTTCTTTGTGCTGTTGTGATATTCATACGTCGTATCATATATATATGCCTTGGAAGATCACAGTAAGAGTTGGCATGAGCTGAATTAAAACAGAAAATGTTAAGCAATGAAGTCTACGAGAATAAAAATATATTCCTTCTCAATATGAACATATAACTCGAACCTAACGCTAAATACATCTGCTTATTTTACATAAAGTGCAAATTCTACAGTTACTGAATCACTAGCACGCTCCAATGTATTAGCCAACGATGGAATAATACAATCATACAAATATTTATATTCGATCAAATTCATAATACAACAGAGTACATAAGATGCAAAAAGTTACTGCATCAGTATAGGCGCGGAAAAGGAGGAGCATTCACCATCAGAACATGACTATTAAGAATTCCAGCATTTAATCAGAAGGTTAAGGTATCAAATTACCTTGATCACTGGAAGTTGGAGGTGCAACAGACGAAAATTGCAGAGCTAATAACTCTTCTCTCCCATATTTCAATCTTTGATCTGCAGGGACATAATTTAGGTGGTTAACAAAATAGGATCGTCATCGATGGACATTTAATAGCAATAAAACTAAGATGTCTCACCCAAAAAAGTTTGATTAGATCTATGTGGCGACCAAGATGGATTCCCCTGCTTGTTCTTGAACTGTGGAATCCTCATATTCAGTCGTGACGGAGATGGATATTGGATGTTTCTCTTGTCAAGTGTCTCAACAAGCTCGTGTCTTACTTCAATTTTGGGATGCTTAGAGCAGAAATAGGATAGAATATCCTCTGTTAATAGCCAACATCCCCTAAGATCAAGAACTTCCAAGGATGGAGGAGGAACGAAAGCCTTGAGTGCACTATTGGTCAGCACAGCGTCACGAACACCAAGATGTACAAGCTTTACAGCAGAAGAGATTTGGTATAGTGATTCGTCTGTAAGGGAGACACTTCGTAGATATAAATACGTCAACTTGCCGATGTTTGTTAGAGGGCAGAGTGCAGTATCCTTAATGTGTATCTCCTCCAAGTCCAAGCTCTCTAAATGATTAAGATTTTCCAGTGCAGAAAATGATAAGACCTCATCAGGAACATGGCCCTCCTGGTGAATCACACCTGGAATAGTAGAAGAAAAATCAACCTCTAGAGAAAATTGCAATGACAAAACTAACTAGAGGGGCAAATGGAAGACACTAAATATCAGGCTGGAAATTTAGGATAATAATTTTTTTTTTTTAAATGCTTCTCGAGAACATTCAAGCCTGAACGTAGCAATTTGGTCAGAATTGGTCAGATGCACCACACATGAACTTCACATTTGTGCTGGCAATTTAGGACATTAATTTATAGATTTTTGTGCATTTAGGAGATTCAGGCTTGGGATACCCTCAAGCAGCAAAGTGTATAAATATTGTCCTGTTGCCAACCCCGAATATTTAGTATTTTAGTGCCTTCAATTTATAAGACCTAGTGTGCTTCAACTGCAAGTCACCCTTTATCTCCATAAATCCTGCCAAAAGAGAACAAGAAAGAAAAAGTAGGAGAAACTGAATGGTTCTGATTTAGGAACAGCACCTTTGAGATTTGTTCTGCTCAAATTAATGACTTTGAGAGCTGGCATCATGCTAATGTAGAAGATAGCTCTATCATCAACGAGTGTGCCAGACAACAGTAGAGTCTCAAGATTGGGAACATGTCCAGCTAATGCTCCAATACCTTCAGAACTTATTCTTGTATTGCTGAGATTCAAGTGCTTTAAATTTGCTGCAATTTGTACAATGTGTTGGACTGAATTGTCATCCAGGTCGCTACCACTCACGTTCAAATTGATGATCGCTTTCATAGTAGACAAAAAAGTGAATGATTGAAGGGAAGAGTTAGATATGTCCAAGAAAGTAAGTCTGCTTGCATCAATAAACTGGAAGGCTTCAGAAACATTATTAATTGTAGCTCCAGCTAGTATGACTTTCTCGAGAGAAGCTTTGTGATCCTCTTCTTCGAATAGAGAATGTATTGTGCAGTTACTCATGTTTAGGCATGAAAGAGTGAACAAATTAGGCAAGGTTGTTACATTGGTCCATGCCAAGTTTAAGAAACTCAAACTTGGGAATGCCTTGAGGAGAACCGCACTTTTATTAGATATCTTACTCCCCCAGAGGTCTAGGTGTTGCAACTTTGTGAGAGCCTGAGCAGTTTAAATTATTTCAGTCATTTTAACAAGTCTAGATATGCTAAAGACAGACATAACGCATATTAAGAATGAATATTGGGAACCACTGTTAGTACACATAAAAAATATCGCTTTTTGTGTGAGGGTATAGGTAATGGATGTGGAGTCTTCTTCTATATATGACGGTGTCAAGTCAAGATGGTAAAGGTGCATAGCGACACAATACCATAGTTGTCCATTAGCAAAGACAGGCCTCAAAGCCGCAGGAACAACAAGCTTCAGCAACCAATTTTGTTTCACTCCCTTACTCTCAAGATAAAAATAAAAGCCAAAAAACACCTAAAAAGCATTTCTTCTTAAAATTAGAAAACTAAGAAAAAATGTCCAGCTGGCATAGTCTTACAACACCTGATGTTAACTTATCATATGACTGAGCACCACAATTTGCCTAACATAATAGTTTGTATTCCATTGTCAATGTGGTAGATCTTACCAAAAATAATTGCATGAACTACAATTATTACTAGAATTTATAACAAAGATACTAATCTTGATAGATGAGAGAAGAAGGGGAATGAACCAAATATCTTCAAATTAACTGCAGCAATAATAGAATGTAAGCTATATGACTTTGAGATAGAATAAATTATCGGGGGAGAGAGAGAGAGAGATACAGAGAGAGTGAACACACAAAATTTCCACCTGAAGAGAACTCAGAACCGAATCAGTGACTGGTAAACCTCCAAGGTCCAGCACCATTAAGTTCGTCAGTGAAGCAAGACCAGCGACACCATCAGCAGTAACACCTGTTTCTGAAATGCATAACTTTTCAAGGGTTGGAAGTGATAACAGATGTCTGATCCCAGCATCTGTTATCTTGGAGCATCTTGAAAGGTCCACCTCCTTTAAATGTGTCATGCCTAAAAGAAATGAAAACAGACTTATGACCAACGTCATGAAGCATGAACTAAATGAACCCCAAAATAGTAAGTTTGTAAAATGAAGCCACTCCAGAAGACACATTTACCTAAACTTGCTAATCATGAAGCCATTACTAGAACTACAAAAGATGCTATGATAAAAGAATAGATCAAATCAATTTATAAAAGATCTAACCACAAGCTGGACGCTCAAGATACTTTATAGAAAAATGCTAAAACATGTAATATTTGATGAAGTGTCTCTTTTAGGGATTTACATGCCCGCTGAGTGCACTTGAATGTGTCCTATGAGACTGATGGCTATTTGAACAGAAATAATAATGATATAAAAGATAGTTAGTTTAGTGATTCCAACAGAACTGTCTTAAAAGGAACTGACAAATCAAGAGGCCAGGGATATTACGTCTAGGATATGACAGCTATTGGACAATTTGAGCTAAGGAAAGAAAGTTTAGGGAAAACAAACCACACTGTAATATGCTATTAGACAACTTCTTTTATCTGGGTAAGACTAAGATTTGTAACACAGTGACAGATAGGCACACATATACAATATATAACCATCGGTCTGAATTAGTTAAACAATCCATCATCACACCTGTTATATTCCAAAGAGCTGAATTATTGATTTTATGGCAGTCTGCCAGAACCATAGAATGCAGATAGCGGAATGCACCCAAGTATGCCATCCACTCTGCATCTACACAGTTTTCACCCCTCAAATCAATGTTCTCTACACTGTATTTGAAAACCCTGAAGGATGACACATTAAAGAAGATGTCAAATGCAACTGGCAGACAACTGAAGAAATGCAGCTGTTATGACGTTCATAATAGGAAAAGATCCACTCCTACCACAATACCCATACAATGACTGCTAACATGACACAAATAGGCTTTAATACTGAAAAGATACAGCCAATAATATGTGGCTCACAGCAACAAATACTGATCCACATTTCTTCTTCAAAGGCTTAAATTGGTTTCAGTAGCATAGCAATTACATGCTTCCAGGAGAAAATCTCCGTCCAATTAATTAAAAAAAAAAGGAAGAAGATAAATCTATGTCCAAATCAGTGTGCCTCCACTAAAAGTTGAGCTCGGTCACCCATTTGGAAAAACAGAAAACAGATGAAATTCCGGATAATCCTGACTCTGTAATCTATTACAAGCAGATCAATAGTAATCAGATTATACTTCTTTAAGAGAAAATCCAAACGTGCACATCAGTGAGAAACCACGTTGGGAAGATAACAAATCCAACTGTCACTTTGACTTTTCTACACACGCCGCTCATACTAACACAATCTGATCTACAGGTTCGTAGAGTTCAAAATCAGCAGAAAGCAGCACAATACAATAATACGCAAACCAATCCACGTAAAGGAACTAATCGCATGAAATAGTTCGCAAACATTCATATAATAGTTGCCTTCACATGACCTAAACAGGCATGAACATTTCACAGTTGCCGAAGCTCAGAAATCAGCATAATTTTGCACGAAAAGCTGAATAATACAGAATGACTCAAGTATTTAAGCAAATCCGAAGGTTTATTATAGAGACATACTCGAGCAGAGAAGGGAAGAGCAGGCGGCGACGGAGGAGGTGGCTGAGGAGAGCCTCGGCGAGAGGAGACGGCATGCGCTCAAGATTCCGCCGTTGCCGTCGCCACTTCTCGACGGCTACGGAGTTCGCAGTCGCCGACTCGATGCACATGCGCACCAATAAACTCTCCATTGTCCTTAAGAATGATAAATCCAATCCCTGTGAACTTTTATTGAGAGGAAACTGATTGATAGTTGATCAATTTATTTAACCTGGATTTGAAGACTTTGAATACTTTAGAGTTTAGACAAGAACACAATTGAAATTACGGCAAAAGATAAAAAAAATAGCAGGATTTGAGACTTTTTGAATACTTGAGATAAGAACAGAAATGTGAAAGGGGAAAATGGAACAGGAATAACAATTGCTTGGCGATCAAGTACGACGCCACGTTTGCAATATTTGATGATTTCTGAGCGAAATTTCCTAATTCTTTTTCTTTTCTTCTTTTAAGAAATCGGAATTTCTTACTCTCAAAAAAAAAAAAAAGAAATCGGAATTTCTTAAGGATGAAAATATTATAAAACTTATTTTTATTTATTTATTATCTCTAGTATTTTTCACTTATATATATCAATATGAACTTCAAGAAATAACGGAAAAAAAAATCATCAACTTTCATTTTTTTTCTTGCCCACGTGGGGAGTGGAAGTTACGAAAAGTATAAATTCAACCCTCGATTCACTGCAGCTGTAGTAATGAATCACTAAATAGATGGTGGATATAAGATTGTTTTCGTCAAGACATATATAATAATGATGGCAATGATGCAATTAGATATAAAAATTAGATCGATGTTGTACTGAAAAAAGAAAAGAAAAATTGGTGATTCTTTTTGTTACTCTATAAAGTTTATGTTGTAGTTAAAACTAGTATTATCCACTCGTGAATCGTGATGCACGGTTTGTAAATTTAACATGAACATACATTAAGAATTGATATATTTATATAGTTACTAGCCATTCACACGTGCGTTGCACGTGGCTCGTAATTTTGTTAAATAAATTGAACAAAAAAAAAAGATCTTCACTTTTTTTCTTGGAGTTGATAATTTAGCTTTTAAGTTTTCCTCGTAGTTATAGAAATATAGTTAATTTATATAGAAAATTAAATAAATAACAGAAACACAATTTCGGGTATTGTATTACAAATAAAAGAGAAACATTTATGTTGTTCACCCTTGTAGTACAAATATTACAGTTATATATATATATATATATATATATATATATATATATTTCAT
>JAUEKW010000018.1:415331-425981 GCA_032274785.1 Ajuga reptans
ATACTTTTTGCCAATTAAGTAATACATTTTGGCATAAAAGTAATACCTTTTTGACCGGGTAGAATTATCCTACCCGTGGGGCATATAAGTTTTTGCCAACCTATATATACATCTAGCTAAAATATCATGAACAAATCACTAGTTGGCGATTAATTAAAACATATATAAATCATAATAAAATGTGGATGTACAATTGCTGAATCAAGATTGAGAAACTATCAAACTAGTTGCAGCTAGTTACATCAAATTAACAAGTATTTCATATCTCACAGTTTAGATAAGAAATTAAAAAATGAAAGAAATCCGATCCTCATAAAGCCCTAAACAAAAAAAAGAGTTAGGCAGTGGTGCAAGTTCAAGTCCTGGCTCGAACGAGAGGTGAAGCCATGGGAGAATGAGGAGACATCTTATGCGGCGCCTCAATATCCAATCTCCGACGGAACGACAAGCTAATCTCAAGCTCCCTCCTACTACATTGTTTCCTCCCAACGTTGCCTATCTTTTGTCCGACAAACTTGATGATCCTACCCAAAGCAACCCCCATAGTCTCATCGTCCATGTTGGCGAAGCAAACCCTAAACCACCCTGCCTCCGAGCAATGGAACGAGCCCCCTGGCGAAACGTTGAGCTTCACCTCACCTATTATCACGCGCCATAGCTCCATCTCAGCCTCGAATGTCGCCTCCTTGAGCAGCCTCCTTAGGTCCATCCAACAGTACAATCCTGCATTGCTCTTCAAACTCCCTATTCCCACTTGGCCTAGTCCTTTCGACAACACTGCATGTCTCTTGCCTAGTCTTTTCGCGCTCTCGTACAACAATTGGTCCACAAACACATCGTCTGACAGCATTGATGCTATCAGATGTTGTGTTTGTGTCGACACAAGTCCAAAGCTTGACATTTTTCGCGCGCAGTTGACTACTGTGTCGTTGTACGAGTACACGATTCCTACCCGGAACCCTGGAAACCCTAGGTCTTTTGACAAGCTGTAGACAATGTGGATGAGGTCGAGGTTGCAATCGGGGTTTTCTTCTACTATGTCTGCAATGCTGATGAAATTACCGGGTTGGCTGAATACTGTGGCGGAGTAGATTTCGTCGCAGATTAAGTGGATGTTTTTGTCATTGATGAAACTCAGTGATTCTTCTAGGGTTTCTCTGTCAATTACTGTGCCTAGAGGGTTTGAAGGATTGTTTAGAAGCAAGCCTTTCACTTTGATGTTTTGTTCTTGAGCTTTCTTGTATGCTGTTTCTAGAGCTCTTCGTGTGATCTTGAAACCGTTGTAGCTCTCGCAAACAACGGGAACGATTTTCACCCCCGTTCGCCATGTCAAGTCTCGATCGTTTCTGTATCATGGAGATCAAACTTTTAGGTTAGACGCACGTAGATATATATATATATATATATATATGTTTGACAAACTAATTATGCACACGCTGTCAAAACTATCTAGTTTTAATGACAGTTAATTACAACTTGTAAGAACTATACTATTAACAGTGTGATGAATGGAATAAGAAAGCAGGACAGAGAATCCCATAATATTACTCACTACAAAAAACGAAAACTAGTAACAGATAATATTGGTTACTAAATAAAAACGAAATAGAAAGAGAATAGTGACGGAAAGTTGTAAAAACTCATTAGTATCCAATTAGTGATGAAATAACAACCAAATATTAGAGATGGATTATTTGGTCTCTAATTTCACAATAGAGACGGAATAAATCGGTCTAATTTAGTGACAAGCATTATAGAAACCAAGCATTTCGTCTCAATTCCGTCACTACCTTAGTTTAAAGACAGATATCATGTAATTAGAGACATATTTTTCGTCCTTTGATTTTTTCTTGTAGTGACTCGTTTGATGATATAGATAGATATGCTACGTGTTACTAAAATTTTCGAAGACCTTAGAATTTATTTTATAGTTGCTTCTACATTCATTAAAAAGACAATAATACAAGTGAGTAACATGATAGGAGTTGAATATCTACCACAAAACGATTAAGAAGTAGGTCTCACTTATCATTCATGGACCCCATGCCATAGTATATAGCTTGGTCCAGATTTTAAATTAGCCAAGTATACTAAAGATATTATAAATTTTCTAATGAACTTTATTATTATTAATTATTAGCTTAAATCATAGTTGAATGTCATAAAACACCAAATTGTAGAGGGAGAAAAAAGTGAAAAACTCACCCTGGATAATATGGAGTTGGGACTAAGAAAGCATCACCAGGATCAGCCAAGCAGAAAGCCAATGTTTCTTGAGCTCCAGTTGCACCACCACTCATCACTATACGGTCCGGGTCGAACCGGACCCTGTTTCCCCTCACTTTCTCCATGAATCTTGCAACAGCCTGCAAATATTCCATCACATAGTTAAAATCTTGATAATTATTTGAAAATTAGTCCATAATATTAATGTTAATTTGTGTTTTATTACCTTTCTAAATTCTGGCAAGCCATGATAATCCTGAAAAATCGCGATATCCTTGAAATCATCAGCTCCTTCTGCAGTACAAATGGAGGCCCTTTGGTTGTTTCTGATCCATTCTTGAACTAAATCAAAGCAGAGCTGCAGCAACACGAAAAGATTGCGAGTTTAGACAACAAGACAACATATGCTATAATTTGACACATCAGCAGTGAACGTATTAAAATATACCTGGTTTTCTGCGAGGCCCATTTGGATAACTCCATGAGGGTTTTTGGTGGGATGATAAGGATCGGTGTCGTAGGCCTTCCAACCATCGAAGTAGGCCGAGTTTTCGCCATGGCCGTCGTTGGTTGCGATTCTGGACAGGAGTTGATGTTCGTTTCTAATTACCATATGTTCCATTTTTACAAGATAAATATGAGGGACAGATTCAAAAGGAAGAAATTAAATGGAAGGGTGACAAAAAAATGAAGGATTGAATGAATTAAAGAATGAAGTTATTACAATGCTCTTGAAATGTTAGAAGATTGTATTGAGTACTTTGTTGTTGAAGTGAAGGATGGACATATATATAGACAAATATATTTGCTGCAGTGGTGTTGTAATATGAGAAACTTCCAAGAGAATGATGACTAGTTGACTACTACTACTATTAATTAATGAAGGTTCCTGTGGACTCACTCAAATCTTTAGTTCTACTTTATTTTGTTCCACTTTATATATTCATGTTTATGAGTGCCGCTCACCTATCACTCGTAGGTACATGTTAATGAGTCTATCAATTAATATGTCAGAGTCTCCTATAAATAACTAAATTATCTTATCAAAAAAGAGCTAGAGCGGGACTTATAAACATGGGCACGAAGTATCTTATCTAGAGGTGGTAAAATCGGTCCAGCCCGATGAACAGACTCAGTCCGCTCGATATTTTAAACGCCTTAGGCCATAAGAATTTTGGTTTAAAGTACCTTCAGGCACAACAGACTCGAGGAGATGCATGCTAGCTTAAAAATCATAGTATAATCTAGAAGGTGGGTTGGGCTGGACTCACTAATTTTTTGTCGGAAGATCTTGGTATATCCTAGATTTATCCTTGAAAAAACAGAACATTTTAAATGTGTAGGTGGCTTAAGACTTGATTCCTTGAACCATTATTTGATCACACATTTCTCATGGTAATAAACAAGGAGACGTGAACTAATTTGAGGTCTATTCTTTGAAAAGAAGGTAAGAATGTCAAAGCCATCACCAATAAAGTTAATAATTGTTAGATTAATTTTAGAATGATCTAAACGTTGAAATTCAAAATCATCATACTTCAAATAATATACTTACAAGTTCAAATAGAACCATGTTGACCAGTTATGGTCTCAAAATCTTGAAGAATTACAAAACCATGATAGACTCATGTGTTGGTTTATTCACACATCATTGATATATATTCAGGCATTTTCTTGTAAAACTGTCTCGCTGTAAGACGGATAATCACATTTAAAAAGTGTCATTTTATTTAAAAGTATTATATTATCATTTTGTTACCATATCTAAGTGATACTTTAAGGCACACTTTTTTAGTTTTTTGGAAAATAATACTTGAAAGTATTATTTTTCTCTAAAAGTAATCATTTCTTAAAAGTATTATTTTTCTCTAAAAGTAATTATTTCTTACACACTATCCCATGGTAAAACCGTCTTACACAATTTTTTTTATGTTGGTATATATTTTGCTTTCTATTGCATTTAACTTTATTTCATTTGTTTATGCTATGATAGTAGTGTAGATATGACTTTTACAGACTAAACTTTTACTTGAGTTATAATAAATATGAATTATATGTATAATGTCATGTTAGTCGGTAACTAAATATCATAAGGGGAATAAAAAATGGGTCTCAAAACTTTAAATCATGTGGGCCTAGATTTTGGTCAGAGATAGTGATGGCTGCTTTTGATTTTTTTACTTAGGGTGTGTTTGATGGGACTGAAGTCTGCTGTGGCACTGTTGACTGAAGTAAATTTTTTGAGAAAAATTGTTGATGAATGTAAAAAGTGTGTGTTAAGCCCCCTTAACTATTAAGGACAAACACATACTGAGGTTTGAGCCCCCCTCAACAGGTTTGAGCTCAAATCCAAGCAAACAAACCTTTAGACTCTTAGATCAATAATTGAAGTCAAGCACTATTGCCACTATTGCAGGCTATGAAAATCGAAAGTTGACCATCAATACAATTTCTACCTTTATCTATTTCGTATTTATTTTGTATTTTAGTTTTCTAGATTTCAATATTTTCTTTTATAAATATTATTTTTTCTAGAAAAAACTTGAGTAAAATTATTTTACTATAAAAAAATCTCGCATACCCCACAACGGACTGTAACAATAGGGTAGGAGGCTCGAGGTTGGGCTGGCTCGGATAGGCTTTGGTTTTTTTTTCTTCATAAAATGATAATATATTGATGGTAAACTCAACACTTACAAAGAGAATTCATAGCCAACTGGCTATCACATCCTCCTGGAAACAGGGGAAATCCAGGGAGGGATGCAAGAGCTCCATTCCTGAGAGGAATTGCTCGAGATTGCTATCGCAGCAAGATTACAACAAGAAATAATATTATCTCTGTCTATCTTATCAAAGTAACAAGAAGTGAAAAGATTACATAACAATATGATGTTGTTGGCTATTGGTGTGTTTCTTCTGTCGAATGAGCGAAGAGAAGAGAGACGTCTAGCAATATCCTCATCATCAAAAGCAATGTGAATTCTTTCCCAGCCATGATGAAATGCAGTAACCTGGGCAAACCAGATAGCTTGAAGATCGATTTCGACTGGAGAGGAGGAGGAGTCCCTCGAAACTGCCCAAGCCCCGACGATCTGGCCCATTGAATTTTGTGCGATTCCACCGAAGCCAACCATAGACGAAGCCGAGATAATTGCACTGGTGTAAATTTCAATACACCCTACAACTGGCAGATTCATTGCGTTGGAGATACTGGTCATAGGAGGGTGGGCAGGGAGAGATATAGAATGGTTTTTTAAGTTGAAGTACTCCCCTTCCTGCCACTCCTTGATAGCCAACGAAACTAACTCCTGTTCAGTGATACAATTTGAATCAAAGATCCATAAGTTCCTTGCTTTCCACAACCACCAAAGAAAAAAAACTGAAATCTGGATGTGATCAACATCCAAATTATGATTCCCTATCGAACAAATCTGGTTCCACCAGGAGTTAAAAGAGATATCAATTTCGCCAATGTCATTCCACTGAACAGGGGCTAATTTCCAAACAGCTCTTGCTCTGTTACAGTTAAAGAAAATATGTTCGCTGGTCTCTATAACTTCACCACACCACCTGCAGATAAGATCAATTAGGATGCCTTTCAATTCGAGCCTAGGTTTGAGTTCGTCGGGAAAATGTTATATATGGCAGCACCTCCAAATGAAGAATTTGAGCTTGTCTTTGATGTTCAATGACCATGTTCTTTTCCATTTCTTGAAAGATCTTATACTGCTTGTGCTACATTCTGCTGCTTCCAGACGCTAGGCCTTCTCAGCAATCAGAATGTCATATGCTGAGTTGACCGAATATGAACCCTTCTTGTTAAAGTGCCAAACCAATCTATCGTTCTCCATATATACGTGAATTAGCGTATGAAGAATAAGCCTTACAGTGTCATGATCGAAAATCCTGAAAATCAACTCAGCGTTCCATGAAGAGCCGTCAACCGAGATCAACTGATTGACCCACAACAGCTGATTATTGGTCTCAACATTGGGGGGCAAAGGAATCTAGGAGAATCTTGGAGCCACGGGGACTTTTAAATCCCGATAGATCTTCCATCACAAACATCAAATCTGACTCCTTTCTTGAGGACATAACAAGCTTTCATTCACGACTTCCAAAGCCAAGACGCATTAGCACAAGGGATCAGATTAAGAATGTTACCTTTTGGGAAGTACCTCACTTTCAAAACCTTGCTCATGAGCAGGTTTGGTTTGGTGATGATCCTCCAAAGTTCCTTGGCCAACAAAGCATCATTAAAGATTTTGATATCATGGAAACCTAGCCCTCCTTTGTCTCTTGGCAGTGTGACTTTGTCCCAAGCTTTCCAACTGATCTTTTTTTCACCATGCAGTTTATTGTTCCACCAGAAACGAGAGGAAACCTGGCAGATTGCTTTGCAAATACTATCAGTGAGCTTAAAGCAAGACATAACATAAACAGTGAGAGAGTCAATCACTGCTTTGATGAGAACACTTCTACCCGCAGAGCTAAGAAAGTTACTAGTCCAATTGCCAATTCTCTTAGTCACAACATCAATGATATAACCAAAGACTTCTTTTTTCGAACGCCCAATAACCATAGGGAGACCAAGGTATCTAGAATTTTTTTGTTTAGTGATACCTTGGAGGACAGAAAAAATCTGGGATTTGCAGTTGCTCGAGGTATTCTTACTAAAAAAAATGGAAAATTTGTCCAGGTTTACAAGCTGGCCCGAAGCCAGACAGTAGGCATCAAGTATATTCTTAATGGTCCAAGCTTGCTCTTTATTGGCTTCGCAGAAGACGATTGAGTCGTCAGCAAAAAGAAGGTGGGATATAGTCGGACCTTTATGGGAGATTTGGATGCCATGAAAGGAATTGTTGATGGACGCTTGTTTGATGAGATTGGACAAGGCTTCGGAGATGAGGATGAAAATGTAGGATGATAAAGGATCACCTTGTCAAATTCCCCGAGAAGGAGAAATGTATCCACAAGTCTTGCCATTAACATTGAATGAAAAAGAGGAAGAAAAGATACATGTTAAGATCCAAGACACAAAGACATCAGCATAACCCATTTTACGAAGAACCGTTCTAACAAAATCCCATTCAACTCTCTCAAAGGCTTTAAAAATATCAAGCTTAATGGCCATGAAACTTTTTTTCCCTTTCCTGTGATTTTTAATAAAGTGCATACACTCGTGGGCCACCACAACATTATCAATAATATGTCTACCCTGGATAAAAGCTGCTTGATATTTTTTTAATACAAGAGAGGGGCAATGCAAAACCAGTCCCGTCAAAAAGGCATTTCGCATTTTAGTTATACATGATCCTGTTGGTAAAATCAATGAATTAAGCAAATTTTCAGCAAACACTCCTACTTTATGTTTTAAGAAAAATCACTTATTTTTCAAACACTACCCACTTTTACTGCAAAACACTTTTTCCATAATCTCTAAAATTAATTAATTTTCAAAAGTAGAAGCATCCGCAAACACTTCCTTAGTCCTATAGTTATTGAGAATATAAATGATGGCACTACAACAAAAAAAGATCTTTTGTAGATCATTTTTTTAGACCACAATTGTGGTCCCCAATAATAAGTTATTTGACCACTTGTTGTCACAAAACTCTCTACAAATTATTTGAGACCATTTTCAAACTACTTTTTGAAACAACTAGTTGTTGCAAAAAAAAAATTGAGAAGCATTTGAGACCACTTTTTGTAGTCATAAATATATTATTTGCGACGGAGTTATTGAGACGACTAATTAGTGACGACATGTTGTTTCTAATAACAAAGTTGTGACAAATACTCCTAAAGTTGTGACAAATACTCATTATTTGAGACTACTTTTTATTGTCTCAAAAAACTATTTTTCTTGTAGTGTGGAACTTTTTTGTAATTCATATGGATTTCAAGTCAATAAATATATTAATTATTTAAGAAAAATTAAAAATACACAAAAGTGTTTGAAATTAATTATTTATTTAACTAAATCAAAGAATAACGCAGTAGATTGAAATTTGAAAACTATTTAAATAATAAAAATAAAAATATCAGATTTTAAGTCTATGAATTGTTTCAAAAATCTGAAATAAGAAATAAACTTTGAAAACGTTGTTAAATGAATGAAAAAACTTAACAGAATCATTTTATAATTTTAAATATTCTGCATATAAAATCTGAAAATTATTTAAACACATCTTTTTTCTTGAAAACTTATAAAGTTATATAAAAAAATTTCTTGTTTTTCCCCTCTTTTATTGCCCATTTGTTTTTGGATTTATTGCTACAGAAATTTAGATTTTACTTTTTTTTTTTTCTACATGTTCTAAGTAATGCATCATCAATGTTGACCTCCGTATGTAATCTAAATAGATGGGACATTATCCACATCATGTCTAGGTGGCTGTAAATTAAAATAGCCAACTTTCCAACAACTATTCCAACTTTAGGTTAGCAGGTCACCAACTTCACAAATATTTCAAGCTAAATTTCAAATGACCACTTTTGCATACCCCCCCCCCCCCCCAACCATTTTGGCAATACCGCATGTAAAGACCCAACAAAGAAATATTTATTATATAATAATAATAATAATAATAATAACAACAACACAAATTTCAATGTACATCAAGTGCACGGAAATTAGATCCGTGCAATTCGGGTTTCAGGGGGATTTATGAATTTTTTCATTAAAATGTATCAATGTTTATACTGAAAGGTATTACTCCCCCGTCTCAAAAAATAGTTCAATATTTCATTTTGGGATGTTTAGAAAATATTGCCCCCTTTCCATTTTTTTGGTATATTAAATACATTTTTTCTCATTACTAATTATCATTGGTAAGGTTGTTAATAGTTATTGTGTTGATGAGTAAATAAGAATAAATCAGAAAATGATTAACTTATTTAACGAGTTTCTTAATTGGTGCGAAAATGGGTAGTGGACTATCTTTTTTAGATGGAAGGAGTACTTGTTCTGAAGAAATATATTAACCTTCAGCATATTACATTTACTCAGAACAAGTAATACCTTTCAACGTAAATACTAATATATTTGTAAAATAATACATTTCGATTAACACTAATATATCCTCTATGTTTAACACTTTTTTAGAATGCCCTTTAACTTAACAAAATTTGATTAAATTGCCCTGCAACTGGTTGTAGCCTGTAAGCTTCCAGGTGAAAGGTGATGTGGCGGGTTAATGCTGATGTGGCGTCATTTTTTAGCTTACTTGGCTTAATAAATTAATTTTAATATATTTATAAATAAATTTATTAGAGAATATATATAGAAATACTAAAAAAAAAAAAGGAAAAAATACAAATAATTTTAACACAGTTGTAACATGTGTCCCTGTAACCGCTGCCCCCACCACCGCCGCCACCCACCGAACACCACCCTCCGCCGCCGGCATCCCGAGGTGCCCATGTTCATAATTCTCGCTCAGCAACTTCATCTTCTTCACCCAGAGCTATTGCAATTTGCATAAAAAAGCTCTGTTAAACATAAAATTTATGGAATTTTTAGTTTCCATTGTGGTTGGAAATATTTCACTCTCCAGCTTGTTATTGCAAGCCTTTAAGGTCCACTCATTGAGGTAAGAAAAGATTCAACCTTTGTCTTTTTTCTGTTTCTAAAATTCAAGATTCATCACACATTGACACACACTCACGACTAAAACGCGGCCAACGGTGACCGAAAACGGGAGAGAGAAGATGAAGGACAGAGGAGAGAGAAAGTAGATCTTAAAGTTACAGAAACTTTGACTGGACATTTCGGGCGACTTGATCGTCGGAATTCTTATCGCACGGCTCCAGAAATATATCGTCAAGGGCTTTCCAGAAAGACCAGACATGGTGAATTTGGAGGTCTGAGGAGAGAGTTATGACTCTTGGAAGTTAGTTTCGGTACATGGGTTTTGTTTCGTCTTTGACCGGCCATAAGCGGAGTTCTAGAGCTCGGATTGTGATTCCGGAAACTGTTCCGGAATCCTCTCATAGAGAGCTTTCACACGGTACTAGAAAGTATGGGATTTATTGACCGGTCAAAAATAAAATTCAGGGCAGAAATTCAGGTTGGGGGTGGGTTTGGGTGAAGAAGATGATTTTTTTTTTTTTTTTTGGTGGTATTTTTATGTATTTTAGTTGTTTTTAATTTATTTTCTATTAATTTAATTCAGTTCAATTAATATAATTAATAGATATTGCAACTCAGATTAAAAAATGAAAAAAAAAATGAAAACAGGTCGATCACCTTTACTGGCCACGTCACCCGTCACCGCATGGGTAATGGTCTATATTAGGGATGGCAGTCGGGTACCCGCACTACCCGAACCCTATTGGAGAGGGTTTGGGTAAGCCTAAATGGGTTTGGAAAGGGTTTGAGAATTTTTTTTAAATATCATTAGTATTTGGTTAGGGTTCGGA